>NC_051172.1:103101642-103164142 GCF_013339725.1 Rhipicephalus microplus
CAGTTGACAATGGGTGCATGAAATAATTTGTTTCATAAACAAGAAGAGGCATTTATTCGTCGGTGTAGTGGTTTCCATCTTTTTTTTTATCGTAGAACTGCAAACCAACGCACGCATATGGCGGTTCCGCCCTGTTTTTCATCTAGCAATATGGCCGCCACGGCTTCACTTGCTCCCGTTGGCGGTGGCTGGGACTGCCACTCCAGAGGTTCTACAGAACCTCCTTTGTGTGACGCTCATATGCCATGCCACGTTTATTCTATTGTATGTATATATATATATATATATATATATATATATATATATATATATATATATATATATATATATATATATATATATATATATATATATATATATATATATATATATATATATATATATATATATATATATATATATATATATACATGTAGCCTACATTATTCTAAAACGTCATAGTATTTTATGAAACCATTCAATTATTGGCCGATCCCCCACAGTGGGTATGCACTGCAGTTAGTAGGTGAACAAAAAGAAGTGGAGGAAAAAGAATGCATGTTGCTTAAAACTTTGTCGATGATCAACTGTACAGTATATTTAGGTTTCTGCTTCTATAATTTACCTTTTTAAATGTTAAGGCAGTTAGTTTGAGTTCAATAAGCCCCTCCAGCCCCTCTGCCTCCCCACCTTACAGATCGACAACCTCTGTGTCGCCTCCCACGGCCAGAAATTACGTCTACATATGTTCCCGCATGGAACAACCGTAGCTTTCAGTGCTTGTACTCATCGTTCCCTTCGTCCATTGTCTACCTTCTTTGCCTTTCAGCTGTCAAAAACATGAACTCCAACTAGCCGGCTCCTACACCTTGCTTCAGTTTATGTTACCACCATGATAAAGCAAAAATTAAAGTAGTAACACTTGAAAATAAAGAGAAAAACGTAAAAAAAACTGACAGTAAAATTTTGCGTGCACCATGTCATTAGCGCACATTGTGCCACAGATGGAAGTTCCGCCATTGCCTAGCATTTCCGGTCGTAACAAGCAAGGTCGACTATAAACAAGCATAAATCAACAGCGAATTCGGGGCCTCAATTATTGCCAAGGACGGCAGTTTTGTTTGAATTAGTAAGGGAATTCATGTAAGCTGAGACACGTGCACCGGAGCCCCAGCGTATGTTAAATTCAATATAAAAATGAATATTGTATATATACAACCCAAGTGTACTAATTGCATTTCACATCTGCGTCCATCGCTCATTCGCGAGCCCCCTCTCGCTCCGCGATCGTCCAACTCTTTTTCGTTCGCTGAAAGTGCGCTCGCGATGTCCATTTAGCGCGTAAGCCGGACGATATAACTAATTAGTGCGGCCGAGGCCATCGTAATAAATCGTTTCGCCCCTTTTCGAGAGCGGGAACAAGTGGGCTTCGCGGCGGGGACGCATCACGCGGATAAAAGTGAAAGTTTCGGGGCGAGTAAACGTGAAATCGAAAGGCGGTCCGCGAAACAATGGACGTGATGTGGACGGAGCGATGTGGACGGAGCGATGTGGACTTGTGCGCGATGCCCACGAAGCAAAAACACTTCGGTAGCCTCGCCGTCTATTCGGGGCGAGCCCCGTCGGCCTTTCTTCCAGTTACCTCGTCTATCACGGCCGCGTTTCGTCGCCCGCCGCAAACCACCGAAGACCGCCGCGAAGGCCTGTTTTCTGAGCTATCCACAACGTGAGCCTGAAAATTACTGGACGGGGCTTCCCTCCACGCCGGATAAGACATTTAATGCGTTGTCAAAACATCCCGGTAAAAAGCCTCTTTTCGAGCGCCTGGGCTCTGCTTTTCAACTCGGAATTGTAAACAGCTCTAATCGAGTTTTGAGAATTGCATTCTTTTATTGTTAACCATGCGTTGTTTGTCTGTTTATCGTTATTTCTTTCTTTTTTTTTCTTCCGGGCCAAGGACGACGATGACGGTAGCGGCACTTGGCTTAGTTTTCTATCCCTCTCTTCAGGTTTTTCATCATCCTCGCTGTCCTTACGAAACCGAGCCCAGCCAACTGGGAACGAGTGGGCTTCAACGGACACGATGGGATTTCTTTAAAGCGAATCATTTTGGATAGGTTCAGCGTTGAGCGAATGGGCCTTCATATGGTTTCAAGCTTGTCGTTTCATAACACTAACTATTGTGTAAAAAAAAAAAGATGTCCCTCTTAACAAGATATATTTTGCGAAAAACTTCAAAGTTTTTTTTTTCTTTCTCACGCTCTCCATTTTATTGCTCAATGAAAGGACTTTCTTTTTTGACGTCGTTGAGATAGATGTCCTTGACCCATTTCTGACACCGAAAAAGTGCTGACAAAACTCACGTGTCTTAATAGCATAAAAAAAAGAAATGGATGAAACTTCGTTGAAGTAGCTATAGCAATCGCTTCCACTTTGTAGTCCATATCATCCTTCGTACTAACATAGAGGCCTGATTGCTCGCTCAGTTGTACGAGGAAACGGTTCGTGCAAATGTGCTCTATGAAAGCTCTTAATCTAGGTAGATGGCGAAACAGCGAGTGTGAGGAAGGTTCGACGCGGAGATCCCAAGGTGCCAGCTCAAATAAACGCTCTTCTTGATGCTTCAGGTAGACAGCTGGAAAAAAAAGCTACGTTTTGGTTTTTTTTTTGTCTTTAAGTTACCGCACAGCCCACGTACCTGCTCTATAAGCTGCACACATTCTGAAGCCCGAGGGTCTGTACACAAACAGGGGCGAACAGGAAAAAAATTGGGGGACCTTTAAGCTTTACCTTTAAGAGTTGAGTGCGATAGCGAAATCCGGCCCCTAGAGCACCCTTCAACCGCTAAGTGCACACTTAATCATATGTTTTCTTACATACACACGCACGCACACAAACACGCACACAGTAGATTGGACCAGCGCGCTCTAATATTACCGAATGGTCTCGTTTTTGTCTTGACACCTGTCGAACATAATACGTTAAAGGGGCCCTGAAACACTTTTTTATGTAACCATGGAATGAATTCACCAGAAGAGCTTATTGTCTCACGAATTCAACACCGCAAAAATTTTAAGAATTCGTCCAGTGCGAGTGGAGTTACAAAGGTTTGTCGTATGCTGCAATTGCATTATCTCTTATCTCGTCCCGACGAAAGCGCTGGAAGTTAAATATGGAGGGGTGGAAGCGCAAAGAAACTACCTCTCCTTGTGAGCTTGAGTACTTTTTTTCTTTGAAAGCGCGAATTTTTCAGTGTGATCGCGCGAGCACGCGTGGACAAGTAGCGGCTTCCCGCGCATATCTCGATAACTTGGCTTTTCGGTCACAGACGCACAGACGATTTTTCGCTCACAACCAACGGGGCCGACACCGGCGGCGGGTTTTCTGCGACACGAGCTCTTTAACGCTATCGCGTTAAAAGGTTAGGGCGTAATTGGAATTTTTTTTCAACGACACGAAAGAGTCTCAAGTTACGCAGCGAGATCACAGAGTTAGTACCGATCATCACACCTCTGTCAACAGTGCCCGAGGTTCTAAAAATCAAACGAAGGAGATCTATAGCCCACGACAACGGGTTAAAGGTACCACATCCGAGGTTATGTGCCCTGTATCCACGTAGCTACTCCTGCGTTCATGAGCGACAGCTCAGTAAAAAAGCTCGGCTATTGTATTCTACTCAGAATACAGAACACAAGTAAGTGTAGTGACATACAGCATGAGCACGCACGTGCATGCGTGCGTGCGTGCGTGCGTGCGTGAGTGAGAACAAACTGTCTTCCACGTCCTCGTATACACACACGTCGCGCCCACCCTCATTCGAAAATTTTCCGCAGCCAAATCTCACATGACTGTAAGTCGAAGGCACACGATAAAAAACATGTGCACTGCACGTCACATTTCTGTACATCTCGTTCTTGCTTGATTCAGCACCTTCATGAAAAATTTTGTCTGCAAATGGAAAGTGACCCGGGTGTCAAACGGTCAAGCACCAAAAATGTCCAGACGAACGCATTAAGTTTTAATACTCTTCGTTTAAATTGACGGGTGTATGCATTCTATAAAAAGCCTGTCCAATTAAGCAAATCTTGTCTCGTCACGACTCTCTGCAGTTACCGTGCGTTATGATTCGAATCACGTAAAAGCTTCGCGTGACCTGTTGGCAATGCTCAAGGCGGTATAACGACGCCATAAAATCGCATCTATAGCTGTTATCAATATATCAGTGCCTTATACTGGTCAATGCCAATGTTCTCGCATACCAGTAGCTCCCGGCTGCCACAAACATGGCAGCTCTTTGATTGATTGACATGTGGAATTTGACGTGTCAAAATCATCATATGATTATGAGAGACGCTGTAGTGGAGGGCTCCGGAAATTTCGACCACCTGGGGTTCGTTAACGTGCACCCAAATCTGAGCACACGGGCCTACAACATTTCCGCCTCCATCGGAAATGCAGCCGCCGCAGCTGGGATTCGATCCCGCGACCTGCGGGTCAGCAGCCGAGAACCTTTGCCACTAGACCATCGCGGCGGGTCTTGGCAGCTCTTTAACGACAGAACAACAAAGAAGTGTAAGACAAGGCCTACAAAAATGATGTCCCTAGTGCAGTCTATAACTCAACAGAGAAAATGCACCGTAAGTGGGCGATCAATAACACTCGCTTTTGAGTGAGAAATACTAACAAACGAAGAACTTGCAACATGCAAAACAATCTTCATGTGTTTCGAAAATATGAACACGTCGTAAGTTTGTTGCGTGAGAACGTTACCGAGTTGCTTCGGGGAGGTGATCCAACTCATTGTCACTCAAGGATATTTCCTTTTAGATGCGAAGCATCTTATGGTCGAGCTCAATCCGGTGTGCGGCGTGACTACCCTGACAGCGCATGCGCGCCGCTGCCCCTCTCTCCTCTCCTACGCTCCCCGATCTCTCACCTCGCAACGCCGACGCAGGCAGCGTACCCTACGCTCGCTACCCCCCTCTCTCTCATCTAGTCACTCCTACTCGCGGCGTTTACACTCCCCTTGCGCATCCCTGTTCGCTTCCCTTCTCCCTCCACTTATACGCTCCCCTTTCCCCCCTGTCTCGCCTCGCACGCACCGACGCAGGGAGCGTCTGCTAACGAGCTTCTTGTTTGACAAAAAATGGCCTCGTATCTGCATGTTACACTGCAAATGGCTTCGAAAGACGATAGCCTTGCGTCTGAAGAGAGTGAACAAAACGCTTATTTCATGTCCTGCGCAATAAAATCGGTGAACGGTATTCTGGAGGCGCAGCGTTAGAGTGCCTCGAGCGTGCAGCGGAGGCGAACGAGCGCCTCAAGTCACGCCACACGTGAGACATGAGCGCTATATGGCAGTTATCTTAGAAAACGAAGCGCACGCGCCCTGCACGCCCATCTCAGGGGTGATTAGGTGCAGAACGAAAGGTGACGGGTAGGTGCCACCACCGTGTCGTCTTAGCAAAGCGTTGGAAACCCTTGCCTTTTCGTGCAAGCACTGAAGGGTCAGCGCAACGTGATAAGCGCTACGGTCCTTAGAATTGGTTATGTATGCCTCTTTAGTAAGAGACACACATACAGAATATTGACGTGTTGTTATGGTGCCTAAGATATGCGCAATCACTGCTTTTTAATTGACAATCGCACAAGCCTGAATGCTGAATCGAGCAATATTGGTGGGTTCTTCGGATGGGGTTGGCCGTTTGGAGTATCGTTCGGCCACTTTGGTGCCGTTTAGAGTACCGTTAAGGGCGGACAAACAGACGAGTGGACAGACAGACAGACAGACAGACAGACAGACAGACAGACAGACAGACAGACAGACAGACAGACAGACAGACAGACAGACAGACAGACAGACAGACCAAAGTTTTTGCGCAAGGTCCCCAAGAAAGACTATCATCTTTAAAAACCGACTGCTCGCACTGCACAGCCGTTCACTGGCTACCCATATATAAGCACTGGATCTTGACCTTCAAGGTACACAGCGCCGGTGTGAGATTTCCCCTGTACGTTGCTGAACAACAAAAATTCGCAGCGTGCGCGTTAACTAAGAGCGAGCGGCGCGTCTCCATGTCCAATCGCAGTCTTCTCTCTCTCATTGCCCATCAGCTGCGATTGGCATGTTCCAGTACAAAGCCCCGGTCTATCACTGCGTTTTTTGTGCCTTCGCAGGTTTCTCTCCTGCGCAACGCCACCACCAGCGTACGCGTTAGCGCGCGCTGCTTCACATCTACACATGGTTCCCTTCAGCGAGAGATGGTGTCCTTTTTACTCTACGTCCTCAAAACGGGGCTTGCGTATGCACACATGCTTCACACTGATTGAAGTGTTAGTTTTCTTTAAGTGACTCACTATGAAATAGAAAAAGCCAGTTTGTCTAGCCGTGGGCAACTTTTCAGTTATCGTCGTCCAGAGTCGTTTCTATAAATACTAAATCCACACCTGTAGAACCTTTGTTTGGTCAAACAAATTTCTCAAATGCGAAGTTATTTTCGCTACTTTATTGCAAAACGAAATAGACGCCATTTCAGTGATAAGAAAGAAAAAACGAGATAATTGGGTCAGAGAGGTTGACTAGGTTAACTGCCCAGTTAGCCACACTGCACAGGGTGGTGGAGTATATACGGCTAACATGGGGCACCAAGTTCACAAAGCTTTGCGTTAGTGAGTGATTTTCTACCATTGGCTATCACCTTCTACCGTTGATAGTCCAGCATCAGCATTGACTAAAATTTTCGGCTGCAAACAATTCTGTAGCATCAGATGGTTTTGTGAACAAGGGCTCAGGAAAACTATACCAGAAAGAACACCTGTCGGCTCATTCTAGCTATAGTCTCGATAGACAATCTGACTGAAGGTGTGCGATTGTGCATTTGCACTGATATCATGACCAAGAGGTATCTCTCACTGTTGAGCCATGACATTAACTAAATCTGATAAATCTGATAATGTCTGCACATATATCTCGCTAAAATAGCCAGAAGACAGTAGTTAGTAACACCATAAAAAGAAAACTGAAAAAAAAACACCAGGCCTGCGCACAACGCGCAGCACAGTCACAGAGAAAGGTGGAAGAGCGGCCTTTCCTTTTTGAAACAGTACCTTGCTCACTGCCTCTCCATATGCATGCGTATTCATGTGCTGTTCGGGTAACTGCTACAAGCACACTTTCTCGGCACCCACTACGCTATAAATAATTATAAATTTTGTGTAGTAGGCCGGCATTCACTATGCTTTTCACTAGCGTGGTATCTGCTACACACTTGCTAGGTTTTTTGTCCAATTTTTATGCAGTGGCTGACGACGATGAAGAAATATGCCTGAAGTGGGTATGCGTCACATTTAATAGGTGATCAAGAACAAGCTTTTGTGATGGGTTGCGGCGTTAGACTACCCACTCGTTACGCTATTTGCATTGTGCGACAACTGGTTGTTGGTTCGCTATTTTGAAACACTTTATAAGTCGTATTGTCGATTGATATGTGGTGTTTAACGTCCCGAAACCACCATATGATTATGAGAGACGCCGTAGTGGAGGGCTCCGGAAATTTTGACCACCTGGGGTCCTTTAACGTGTACCCAAATCTCAGTACACGGACCTACAACCGTTCCGCCTCCATCGGAAATGCAGCCTCCGCAGCCGGGATTTGATCCCGCGACCTGCGGGTCAGAAGCCGAGTGCCTTAGCCACTAGACCACCGCGGCGGGGCTTTACAAGTCATATCAATGCGATTGCTTTCCCGACATCAAGCCAGCCTAAGGCAAGTTTGCCAACAAGCCACAAGCACCGGCGTGGCTCAGTGGTACAATACTGAGCTAGCACCCAGCGGACCCGGGTCCGAGCCACACTGTGCCATTGGTACTAGGTTATTTTTCTAATTTTGCGCGATGTGGATACGGACACCGGCGACGGCGGCGGCGGGACACTATGGCGGTGCGCGAGACCCGAGTTGTGATCTCATAACAGCTTTTGCTGTGAAAACGAGCCCTAAAGTATATGCTCCCTTCCTTCTAATAGAAGAGTGTGACGCCTGGTTGCGTTACGCCTGCTTGCCCCTTCATGTTCTAAAATGCTTCGATTTGATTGATATGTGGGGTTTAACGTCTCAAAGCCACAATATGATTATGAGAGACACCGTAGTGAAAAGCTCCGGAAATTTCGACTACCTGGCGTTTTTTAACGTGCACCCAAATCTAAGCACACAGGCCTACAACAGTTCCAACTCCATCGGAAATGCAGCCACCGCAGCCGGGATTCAATTCCGCGACCTGCGGGTTAGCAGCCGAGTGCCTTAGCCACTAGACCACCGCGGCGGGGCTTCTAAAATGCTTTATTACTCATAATAATGCAATTCTTTTTCCGACATCAAGCCTGCCTAAGGAAGGTTTCGAAACGAGTTCCAACCACTGGCGTGGCGTTATTCAAGCCATGGATTTTCATAGGCGCGAATGAACTTTGCTAAAAGCTTGGGCTGTGGTTTGGCCCATTTACTTAAAGACCGACCCTTTTTCAGGGTATATAATGGTTTTGTGTTCTGCCAAAATACCTAGGCGTTCTATTAGATGCATATCGATCAACTGCACATTATTGGAGAGAACGGTGTGCACCTTAAAGCGCTATGACCGGACGTTTCTTCCTCATCTTTGGCAGAGTTAAAGCATGCAACCTGTTTCTGGCAACGAAAATATTCTACGTACTGCAAAAAATTTGTTGTTCGAGGGTTTACATACAGAAACTTCACCATATATTGCTTCCTTTATTTGGTCATCAGCCTATGAACCCATGAGGCGAGACAATAATTTTAGACCTGCGCAGGTGGTCTTGGGTCGGTGTATACACCTCTTTATTAGGAAACTGGTGTGGCACTTCTCCTGTTTTCGTGACTGTGCTCATTCACTGCTTCGAACATTCTTGCAAGTGAATTTCTCGAATGTTTTACCAAATTTAGTGGTATATGCTAATCTTGCAACGCCTCCCTATCTGCAAGGGTTCATTCGTGAAGTATATGAATCAGTGCGTTTTCTGACACCCAGATTTTCCAATTATTACTTGTTGTCTAGCTCAAGAAAATGCCTTTATTATACGGTATCGCAGGTGCTATCTCCGGCTCCACTTTATCGCTCACTACATATTGGATTGTCTGGTCATGACGTGCTATTAAGTGTTACGAAAATGACTATTTCACCAATAACGAAAGCATTTTTTACGAAGTTCATAAAGAAACAATACCTGTAAAAGCCTGGTTACGCACCAAAGGCATATTTGTATCAATTAACTGCCGCCTCAGTGAAATTCCAGAAACAATAGAACATGACTTTATTAGTTGTATGGACGCCATTTTTTCCTGAGATGTCTAGCTGCAGAGGGCTTTTAAAAAGCGATTGGATTGAAGTTCTCATAGTATCCGTTATCTTGTACCACCCGAATGTAATGATATGCCATGCTGTTGTTAATGGTGATGCAGAGTTTATGAAAAACTCGCATGTTGGACAGGAGTGCGGAACCAATGGTGTCTTCGCGATGGCACTTTGTACAAATGACCGTGCAGCTAAAAGAATTTTATGACCAACTGCAATTGCAACCACACTGGTATACTGGTATACTGAGTTCATGAAGTGCGCTGCTCAAATACCCCTTTAGACATTCTGTTGTATGGGATTTGCTTTGTATCGTTTATTGTACAGCTGTCAGCACCTTTAACGCGAACACTTCGATGCGTGGCCAGGGCTAGTTTGATTGATGCCAGCCGCGAAGTGCTGGGCACTTTTGTCGAGATAATACCTCGGTAGACTCGGATAGTATGTCGACATGTATGGTTAGCATTTTGGCAACAGAAACACAACGTACGTGGTGTCAGCGTCAACCAAACCGCTGCAAGACACGTGGATGAGCGTTCGTGTTGAAGGTGCTGATGGCTGCACATTTGTCGAATCGACCTTATGTATGTTGTACGCTATTTATATACGTAAGCCTCATTTGTAATAAATACCATGTAAGAAAAGAAACTGGCGTGGCTCAGTGGTAGAATACTGTGCTGGCACGCAGCGGACGCGGTTCGAATCCCATTGTGACCTTGTTGTTCTTTATTTACTGAGTTTTTTTTATTTCTTGTGATACTGCTTACGGACACAGGCGGCGGCGGCGGACAACTACGGCGCCGCACGTGACCCGTGTTCTCATATCATAACAGCTTTCGCTGCAAAACATAAGTAAGTCGCGGAATCAAATCACATACACCTCGATTATTAATGAGAATACCCATTGAATGCGGTAGCTTTTTGTTACGCGTGTAATGAATATTTGTTAGTCACGCAGGCACGTCTATTACTGCACGCTGTTGTGGAATACGTAGAAAAGTAACGACTCAGCTTTCCAAAGAGTATAGATGAACAATATCGGGAGTTTTACGTCCCAAAACAACCATTTGTATATGACAGACTCCGTGTAGAAGCTCCGTGTAGAATTTTCCGGAGGGCTCCGGAAAATTCCCCCATCTGGAGTTTTTTTAACGTGCACTGACGACATCCCACAGTGAACACGGGCCTCCAGAATTTCACCTCCATCGAAATGGGGCTACCATTACATGGATCGAACCCGCGACCTTCGGGTCAGCAGCCGAGCATAACCGCTCTTCCACCGCGGCGGACAAAAGTATGGAGCTCTAAAGAAGACCATGATGGTCAAAATTTTCATAGTCCTCCACTATACGGTGGCCGCATATTGATTTCGTGGTTTTGGTACGCAAACGCAATATTATTAAAATGCGAAGCATTTCTTAGCGAACTTCGAGCGTATCTATCTATCTATCTATCTATCTATCTATCTATCTATCTATCTATCTATCTATCTATCTATCTATCTATCTATCTATCTATCTATCTATCCGCTTGCGACATTTAGGTCTCCTGGTCGTTTCGATAATTGGATCGATACCAAAATTTGTGAAGCATTACATGACAGTATGACAAGCATATGACAATATGTGACTAGTCATAACATGAAAATCATGACATGTAAGTCATGAATGTCATGATTTACATTTCATGGTCTTGCTGCTCTTGCGGTGGTTTCGTTCACATGACATATCGCAAAACTGGTATGGTATGACATGACTACATGACGAACGTAACTGACAGACTCTAACGTGAAAATCATGAAACACATGTCATGTAAGTCATGACTACACACCACACTCATAGTGCACTCGCGGTCCTTTCACTAGCTTCACATGTACCAAGTTTGGTATTACGTGACGTGAATGGATCTTGAAGATATATGACTGGTGCAAACACGATAATCTCTACATACGTGTCACGTAAAACTTGACTACATGCTAGACTCATGGCCCGCTCGTGGCCGTTTCGCTAGCTCCACACATACCCAATTCGGTATCGATCACGTAACGTGAACAGACGACCAAGGTAAATGACACGTCCAAACATGATGATCACGATATCCATGACATGTAAAACATGACTATATGATACGATCATAGAGTGCTCGCGGCCGTTTCGCTAGCTCCGCACGCACCAAATTTGGTATTACGTTATGTCAATGAACTACGAAGGTAAATGACACGTCCAAACGTGACAATCATGACATGCGTGTCATGTAAAACACGACTACATGCTACACTCACATAGCACGCTCGCGACCGTTTCACTAGCTCCAAATATAACAAATTTGGTATTATGCGACGGGAATTGACGACGAGGGTAAATGACACGTATAAACATGATAATCATGAGATTATATTAATGCACGGCATAATTTCTGGAGTGGTAGAAATTTCCGGAGCCCTCCCCGGCGGCGTCTCTCACAATCATATGGTGGTTTTGCGACGTTAAACCCCACATATCAATCAATCAAATCACCTCGTAACGTTATGTTGATTTTAAAGTGAGATATTAACCTAAGACACGTGTGTGCGCTGTGATAGGTTGTTGATCTCGATGTCCAAGTGCCGTTTTTGTGCATTGCTCCCTTTGGAGATACGGGAGCCATATGCAGGGCTTGTAAGGCGACGACAACAGAGGAGCGCGCTCATCTCTCGTTATCCTTTCAGGAGCTTATAACATTGCCGACCATTTCTGCGCTTAGTATGGTAAAACGCCTCGGAAATAGAAAGAACGATATAACATTGCGTCAATGAAACAGAAATGAAGCTAATAAACAAATTAGTGGTTTTCCTCACTTTCAGCCGGCCTATATAGTCGCTGTATTCTATGTCGGGAAACGTACAGGTTTCTAAGGTTTTTAAACGCCAACCTACGCGTGACCGGTTATTGATAATAAGTGAAAGTGGGTGACTAAAATCAAGTGAGGACATACAGTACAAGCTCTAGGACGGATGCCTATTCTGTTGTTCGCATATTTTCTTTTTTTTTTTTGACCTAGAGTAACTTACGCCACCGAGTTTCCACGAAAATGAATCACCAGCATCCAGCTCCAACTGAGATTCTGTTCGAACAGATTATTATAGCCTCATGGGTAGTTTCAAGCCAGGCCTCCTAAATCCTGTAATCGACGCTGCTCTAATAAATGGAGTGGCGTTTGTGAGAAGATGCTATCATTTACTTGCGTGCTCTACTATTACAATCTAATCATTGTTATTCCTCAAATTTATTATTGTAACAATAATGGCGACAAGAAAAAGACACGGACGATACGAGCACTCACTTTCAACAAAAGATTTATTGAGGCTATCGTCTGTTTAAATAATCAAGGTCACAGGCAGACCACTGAGAATGTCAAGAGTCAGGTGAACAAATCAGTGGTCACCCTCTAGTCTTATCTATAACGATAGTTTTGCGATATAGTCTTGAATTATTACATCTGACTTCTGCGAGACTTCTACACCGCAGCTAAGCCCTCGATTTCTACATGGTGTTTGGCTCTGTCTTTTTCTCGCCTCACCGTACTAGGAATAAGCAATAAATCATAGTTTCTATATACAGCATGCTTTCAGAAAGAACGGTGACACCACGGGTACTGTTTACCATTATCCCTGCGGTGCGTACCACATCAACGTGAACAATTAAATGGAGTGCAAATTTAGAAAAATGAAAAATGGTCAATACTTGATCAAGAAATGGCATCACGTAGCATAACGTGGCTCGGTGTGTCGTTCAAGAATTAAAAGAGGAGTCTATAACGCTATCAACTTACTGTATATGTCTTATTTTTTTTTTCGTTTATCAAAATGCATTATATACTCGGCGACAACTTTTATTGGCACTGAAGGGAAAGCTATGGAGGCGGAGCTTCTGCACATGTAGCACTACGTTAAGTAATTCGTTTTGGCGCGCGTCTTGTAACACTGTGGAAAGTGACGGGGGTGCACTATCGGCGTTTCATGTATACGCAGACGCCGATTAGCGTTTGAGGTGCATGTAAAAAGGCTAGACTTTCTCGCACGTTCAGAAATGCGAAGTCACTACGAATAAATTAAAGTAAATACGATTATCCTTATGGTGGGAGCTGCGTCCTGTCTCAAATATCTCACGTAGATAATGAAGGGGGAACTTCTATACTTCATGGTGAAATTACGGGCGCTGTTGTGGAAGTACATTCTGTAGTGTTGCTCTCTTTCTTTTTTCACCGTTTTTTAAACCACCGTTTTCCCTATGTAGGGTAGCATACCAATCTTTCTAGACTGCTTAACATTCCAGTCTTTGCTTTCTTTTCTGTTCCTTCTTTTCTTCACTTCACCGTAGCGGTAAGGCACCCATTCAAGAAACTGGCGTAATTAGCTCAGCGAAGCGATCAAAATAAGATGCTGGACTGCGTTTGATCATAAATTCTTCCGAAATTCTAGCATGCCGAATCAAGACAGTGAAGGTGGACAAGTAGTCATCGAGCGTAACGTCGGCTGCTGAAACAATTTCAAGAAGGAACAATTAAAACGACCATGAAACTTATATTATTGTTGCACGAAGTTGAATGACGCCCTCCAATTTAAAGACACGCTCAGCACACCATTTAACTTAGAGCTTATTTAAATAAAGTAGATAAAACCCGTAGTTTGTCTTTTCTTCAGTATTTTTGCTTATTTATGGAGACGCGCGTGAAAAAAGCAGTATTGCATTTTTTTACCCTAATGAGAGTATTGTCTGAAGTTTCACACAGTTAATTATGCCCCTCCGGCATCTTCTCAAATCAATATTGGAGCCACCAACTTCTCTCTACCGTCTTCTTTTTTAACGCTTTAATGCTTTGTTTTATTTTTTAATGTATTGTGTATTACGTTGCCACATTGGTCACTGCCATTTTGGCAGCAGCGGCACGACCAGCGAGCACACGCCTAAGATTTCGCTTCATATTTTTCAGCCGCAACAGGAGAAGACGCTGTGACTGAAAGCACCGCGGATCCGGGCCGGCGCACTTCGGTACTCGTGCTGGCATCATTCTTTCATCGAAAAGAGAGGCACAACGAAAGATTGCGCTGTTGACGTCACCGGCTGCCACAGCGACGCTACTCGGACACGGCCAACGAATTTTCTACGAGGGGCGTGAACCATCATTTGGCAGCAGCGGCACGACCAGCGGGCACACGCCTAAAATTTCGCTTCATATTTTTCAGGTTGGTGAATATCTTTTTATGCCATCGCTCTGCTCTCCGCCGCTGCTGCCAAGTGTTGGTGTGTAGTTGTAGTGTGAAACTGCAGTGACATGTCACAATTACGTTGTTGTTCATGTCGTCTTGAACCAGAAGACGGATGCCCGCTTCTGGTTTGTTCAGAATGTAAATTCTCATTCCACCTAGGTGCATGCTCAGGCGTTTCGGAAGAAGCGTGCAAAAAAAAACGGGGGGAAAAACATGGAAGTGTGATAAGTGCAAGACTGGTGGCCAGAAATCTGAGACTGATGTGGAAGGGGTGTCAACTGATAGCATAGTAGCACAGCAACTCCACTCACTTGAACTTAAGATTGATGCACTCCTAGCTTTGCCAAGCAAGCTCCAATCAATGGAAACAGCTGTGCAGCTTCTGTCGAACAAATTTGATGAATTCAGTGAACGACTGCACGCCCAAGAAACAGCTACGAAAGATTTGTCGAAGAGAGTCGATAAGCTAGAGAAAAGCAAGGTAGATAAAGATGTGGCTTTGATGGCACAAGATTTAGACAAGCTAGAATATCGTAGCCGACCCATGAACCTAGAAATACATGGCATTAGGGAAACTGAGGGTGAGGATCTTGTGGCAAAAGTGAATGAAATTGCGAAACAAATATCACTTCCCTCCCTGACCCGCAGTGATCTTGAAACCATCCATCGGCTACCCGCTAAGCCAGGAAAGACTCGTGGCATTGTTGTGCGCTTCATGAATCAGGAAACAAGGGACAACTGGCTCTCAAAGCGGCGACAGCTAAAAAGCGAAAACAGTAACACATACATTTGTGAGAACATGACTCGACAGGCGCGAAAACTGCTCACTATGACCAAAGAATGGGCTAGGAAAACGGGTTTTGCATTCATGTGGCATGCCAACGGTAAGGTGCTAGTGAGGCGAGCGAATGGCGAAAGAGCAGTGGTCATTCGGGGAAGCGAGGACATGATATGTTTATCATGATTGATTTGATTGATTGATTTGTGGGGTTTAACGTCCTAAAACCACCATTTGATTATGAGAGACGCCGTAGTGGAGGGCTCCGGAAATTTTGACCACCTGGGGTTCTTTAACGTGCACCCAAATCTGAGTACACGGGCCTACAACATTTCCGCCTCCATCGGAAATGCAGCCGCCGCAGCCAGGAATCGAACCCGCGACCTGCGGGTCAGCAGCCGAGTACCTTAGCCACTAGACCACCGCGGCTGGGCATACGTTTATCATGAAGAGTGGTAACAGTTGTGTATTTCTCGGGTGATCCAGTCCCAAGATGTCGTACTCACCATCCGAATACCTACGCGATCTTCCAACCTTAAGAAGCGGCTCTGCGCTCTCAGTTTTTCATTTAAGTGCCAGAAGTTTAAGAAAGAATTTTGATGAGATAAGCATGTTGTTGTCGGAAACTAATTATCCATTTGATATAATTTGCTTTACTGAGACATGGTTGTCATCAGATGATGATTGTATTTTGATTGATGGTTATGAGTGCATTTCTGCATATCGATTACGAAAGCGTGGTGGTGGTGTCTGTGTGTATGTCCGTGCAAACCTCCCATATAGAATTGTTGCCGAGTTTAAGGTCGTAGGTGATAGCTATGAGTGTATAATGTTAGAATGTTCTAATGTGTTATTTTCTGTGATTTATCGCCCTCCTACTGGTTCAATAAAAAGCTTTTTGAATTTCATTGAGAAATCACTGGAGAGATCTCTAGATTCTCGCTTACAGACTGTCTTGGTAGGTGACTTCAACATCAATGTGTCACTAGATAACCCCAGCTACGTACGCCTAAATGAACTAATCGAAGGATATGGTTGTATGAATGTAATTAGCACCCCAACAAGAATAACCGCCACATCGGAAACAACGTTAGACCTATGTATTACAAGTTTCGATACTACTGATGTCAAAGCCGGCGCAATTACTACCGACATTAGCGACCATTTTACAACATACTGCTTCCTACCAGGCAATCGTGTAATCAAAAGTTAGGATGAAATGCTCTTTAGGAGTTATTCTAGCCGCAATATTAAACTTTTTGAGAACCTTATCTCTGGAATTGACTGGAGCACGGTTACAGAAGAAAGAGATCCTAATAAATCATACAACATATTTTCAAAACACTTGACATCTTTATATGACACGTGCTTCCCTCTTAAGCCCTACAAAAAACACAGAAACTGCAGAAAACCATGGGTGATAGTGGAACTATACAACAGAATTAAAGTCAAAAACAACCTTTTTCAAGTTTTCCTATCTTCCAGGGACGAAAACGATTTACGTAATTTCAAAAAATTTCGTAATACACTGAACAAAGATTTGAAGAAAGCCAAGACGGAATACTACATTAGTAAATTTACCACTCATTCAGGAGACGTGCGCCTGCTGTGGGACACAATAAATCAGCTCATTAACAAAAAGGAGATATTCAGACGAATAAAATTTGAAAAACTGGGCATGAGTAAATTAGAAATCGCTGACACCTTTAACAAATACTTTTTAACAGTTGGTGAGTCTACCACAGACAGCACGGAAACGTGTTGCGAGAACTATATAGCATCAAATTACCCGTCTAGTGTATTCCTGTTTCCTACTTGTCAACAAGAAGTGGTAAAGCTAATCACGTCTATAAAGGATAACTGTGCTTGCGGCCCAGATGACATTAAGCCAAAGCCTTTAAAGGCTATAAGTCACATTATCGCTACACCACTAACGCACATTTATAACTTGATGTTATCTTCAGGTGTTTTTCCCGATCAAATGAAACTTGCGAAAGTAACTGTCATCCATAAAGGTGGGTCATTTGATGAGCTTAACAATTACAGACCTATATCTGTACTCTCTGTGTTCGCGAAAATGGCTGAACGAGTTATATATAAGAGGATTACGGGCTTTCTAAACGCAAACAATATAATAGCAAAAGACCAGTATGGATTTTGCAAAAACAAGTCTGCTGAGTCGGCTCTACTCAGCATCAAAGAATACATTCTAGACAACATTGAAAACAAAATCTTTACACTAGGAATCTTTCTGGATTTTAGAAAGGCATTCGACAGTATACAACACGATCTACTTTTACGAAAACTACTTTATTATGGCATTCGGGGTACCACAGCCCAATTAATACAAAGTTATCTCTCGTCTAGAAAACAATATACCGTTGTAAATAATACACACTCTCAAGTTGAACACATTAAGTATGGTGTCCCCCAGGGATCAATTCTTGGACCAATCCTATTCCTGCTGTTCATTAATGATATCGTAAATATCGATGGACACAAGAAAATAATATTGTATGCTGATGACACAAACGTTTTTTTTTCGCAGGTTCAAACGTATGTGAACTATATAAAGAAGCTAACGTTTGGATGGAGAAACTAAATTCATGGTTAAATGCAAATAAACTTCAATTGAATATCGCTAAAACAAAGTACATGTTTTTCAAGCCTAAAGGAGTAGCTCACATACCATGCACTCCAATTTACTTCCAGAGCACAGAGATTCAGCGCACAACAACAATAAAATTTCTAGGAGTTCTATTCCAAGAACAACTTTCTTGGTCTCCTCACATTGACGTGATAAAAAAAGATCTTTCCAGGAGAATCGGCATTTTAAATAGACTGAGGTACTACGTCCCATCAAATGTCAAGCTGCAAATTTACTACGCACTTGTACATTCACGACTAGCATACTGCTCCTTGGTGTGGCTAACGACGACCACTACAAACCTTAATTCTCTGTTGATATTACAAAAGCGTGCTATACGTGCTATATCTAACACTCCCCTTTACGAAAGTGCTCGACCATATTTTAAAATGTACAAAGTATTACCTATAAAACTGTTATACAGACATAAGCTATGTCTAGAGATATTACACCAGTATAAACTAAATACATTACTATTCTTGGACACATATTATGTGAAACAAACACCATACGAGCTGAAAAAGAGCCTAATATACAAATATAGATTACGCACGAACTACGGTGACCAACGATTAGCGTCACAAATTCCAAACATTCTAAACAAACACCCAACTATATTACATTTACTGGAAGACGGAATTTCAGCTAGATCATTTAAAAAATAACGAAAGAGTTCCTAATGGATGAAAGCGATGCTTGTCTTGATTATTTAAATTTGTAGTTAATGATGTTTTTGTATTCGTTGCACCTTGTTCATTATTGTTCCTTGCCTGTTGTTTATTATACTCTAATTTTTCTTGTAGAGCAACTCGATTTCCTACTCAAGATGTTTCTTGTTAATTTATTTGATAGAGGGCATGCATTTGTTTGTGTTTGCCACCACTCGAATGAAGACTGTTTGTATTTATGTTCTTTTGTTCACACTTCTGGCGGTTCCTGTTTGATTATGGTGCCCGTGTAAGATAACACGTGATGTTATAATTTTCTGAGTGCTGTGCTTGTGGTGTGTTTCTGCTTTGCTGCCAGGGTGGCACGACCTAGTCAGGCTTTTACTTAGCCTTTAGTCGTGTCCCCCAAGGCAATCTTGTTCAATTTTGCCTTGAATAAAAGCAAACCAAACCAAACCAAACCAAATTAGAAGCAGACAATCTCCTTTTGTATGTTTGTCATCACTTTTCACATAAAATGAATAACATTGTCAAAGGGGGTCTTGCTTATATTTAGGTGACTTTCAGATCAAGATATATAATTGTCGAAGCCGGGGTACTAAAGACAATAGGTCCATTCGCTTTGGGAAAAGACTTCGGTAATGCGTGGTCTTTCTGTTATTTTGCCGTGGATGGTTCGAAGACGACACCATATACGAGCGCACTGTACATTCCAGATGACCGGGCGCACGTATTCAAGTCCATTGGGCCGCCGGGAAGAATTGAAACACAGTCTCATTTCCATGCGGACTGAAGGAAACCAATTAAAATTTCTCTTTTCTTTTCTACCACCCTCTTTTATCTCTCCATAACGCACGTATGCAGTCAGGATCCTTAACAAGAAGGCCTCCAGAACTGTATATGGCGTATTGCAAATATTTCGTATGCACATATTTGTCGTTGCCCGTTAACTTCATTTCCCATATAGGCTGGCGAGTACGAGACGTTGTATTGTCAGTGTGTGCACAGCATATAGCTCGCATGGCGAACCTGCATAAGTTATTGTGTACGGAAGGTGGGAATTGTTTGCAGTAGATAACGACGTATGTGTTTTGTGACACGCGTGTGATCGCGTGTTTTTTAGTGCACGTAAATGTTTCGCGTTATCCATATATTTTTACTGAATGCTTGGAGTGTAGTTCCATCGGGTAAGCAGATATTTCCAGCTGCGGTTTTTCAGTTAAAACACCATTGAGCGTTCAACTCTAGCGCTTACGTCTACGCCTATCTTTATTTGTTTTATCATATTTGCACGTTACTTGTATATTATTTATTTCTGTTTCATTCGTCTTTGTTTTAGATGCGTGCTGCCATAAGCTGCCACGAACCAACTCACACACCAGCACGTCTTATCTATCTATCTATCTATCTATCTATCTATCTATCTATCTATCTATCTATCTATCTATCTATCGATCTATCTATCTATCTATCTATCTATCTATCGATCTATCTATCTATCTATCTATCGAAAAATAAGCATTGTTCAACGTGGTTTCACACTTACATTAAGTTTTAGTTGAAGTTACATATTGGTTGCAGTATATAGTATGCGAAATAAGTATGTGTGTACGTTTGCACATATTTACTTTTATTTATCTATTTTTAGCTCTCTATTTTCCTCTCCTTTTCCTGGCGCACACTTCAATTACCGAACCACACTGCTGTGCAGCCAACAAGTTATTTTGCAGAAGAGGGTCGACCAGTCTCCGATGAAGCCTGTGATTGAGTCATTTCCATAGAGAACAAAAATGACCTCGAATAGACTGTTTGAATAGAATAGAGTTTCTAATGCACACGCTATCTCGACCCAACCCACGATCTGTATTTGCGAAAGGTGATTAGGTTTTGGTGCATGTCGTTGAATATGTTAAGGCAGTCGCAGCTGATTCTATGCATTCCACCACCCACCCCGTCTTTCCTCGGGCAGGCTGTCGGTTTGTCAGCCCCTCATACCCCCCGTTCACAATATTCACCAGTATGTTGTCTCCCGGCCAGATTGCACACTTTAAATGTAAAACCAATCGCTAATATCATTTGTTTCGATTAAAGAAAGCTGCAGTGACAATTAATATTGCCAATGAAAGCGAATTTAGAGCACGACCGATGTTTAACGAGTCTGTCACAATGTGACTGCTTTACGACTCGCGGTCTAATTGGTATGCTCAGAACGCGTAAAAGTCGTTATATGATCGCGACAGTTGCATTCCCAGAGAGCGCTGTTTTGACGGGCCCGATTCCGTGAGCAGATAGGTGATCGCCACTTTGTCCTGTATATACTTCATTTAGTCGCGACAGTTAGAATGTCAGCAGGATACTACTTAAACCAGACGTCGACAGGGTAAAGTTTGTAACTAAGTAAACCCCTTATGCGAAGCGCGATCTTCCTTGTGGAAACTTGAGAAACGCATTTACTAAACGGGCAGACGTAGAGAATTAAAGCCGTCTCGTTTAGCCCTAATTACCCGTCGCAGCCGGGCATGAAGCGTACTGAAATCAAAGCAGGCGTTTCTGCAGTTCGAGAGCCGCGGACACGCTTGGAAATGGCAGGAGCTGTCACCCTTTCAAAGAAACTGTGCACTGTTTCGCGCCGCCTGAAACGACGTTGCCATATTTGTAGCGAAGCTCTAGTCTTACATCACGGCGTCTTTCGTACAGAGTGAGTGTCCATTTACTTTCATTTCTCCTAATTCCCCCACTTGATTAGGCCACTCAATGCTTACGCTTTCTTTGGCATTAATCGTCACTCGAGCAGGTGAAAGGAGAGTGAAGCCTCGCGTGTCATTTCCTACAACGCAAAAGAAAGATATAAAATAAAGGCTTCATGAATGGTATACACTCAACAGGCTTTTTTTTTTTTCTCGCTGCGGACAGAACTTCAGCAACAATTGTAGTGGTTGGTTCCGCATGGTAAATTGCAGATCACTTTGGTCGCCTTCAGTGCGATTCAGTGATTGCGATTCAGTGTCATTGTGGAGGCTGGTGCCCCACAATGACACTGAATCGCAATCGTTCTTTTTTTTTTCAAGTTTCAAGTTTTACTATTTCCAAAAACAAGGTACAAAATCTAAGATATACAGACGAGGGTCCCAGAGCCTCTCTTTAGTGGGACTCTCGGTTAGTCGATACAAATCGACGGTAAAATTTATACAGAGCAACAGATTATTCTTACAATATACGGACATCCAAATGCACTCTTATACTACAAATCAAGCCAAAACACGCAACATGGTATAAAAAAAAATGAAGAACAAACGAGTCAAACAGGTAAACGATCACAAGTAAGGTTATTCGAGAAAATGATTTTTGACGGACTTTTTGAACAAAGGAATTGAAGTGAAACGCTTAATGCTAGAAGGTAACGCATTCCAAAAGGATATCGCACTGAAAGCGGAAGTTTTTTGCCCATAATTAGTATGAGCGGGGGGTAACAGGAAGCCGCAATAATGTTGTTTGCTTTCCTATTTTGTTAATTGCATACAGTAAAAGAAAACATAGGCCAATAGATGAAGCGTCAACTGTACGTACTTATTTATATATATATAGTCACTGCAAAAGCAAAAGCAAACAAGCAGTTTGCAGATCCCACGTACAGTGGGAATCGATGATATGCGAAGCACGGGTGAGGAAGGTTGATATGTCACTTTAAACTCAGCACAACGTTATGAGGCGTACGTAAATGATGCCGTACATGACTTCCATGTCATGATTATTATGTTTGCGCCAGGCATTTGGGTTTGTTGTCGATTCACGTCACGTAATACCAAATTTGGTATACGTGGAGCTATAGCTAAACGGCCCCGAGCGCGCTATCAGCGTAGCATATAGTCATGTTTTACATGACACGCATATCATGATTATCATGTTTGCGGGCATGTCATTTATCTTCGTGGCCTATTCACATCACGTGATACCATGGCAAGTTCGGTATATGTGGAGCTAGCGAAACGGCCGTGAGCGCGCTATGAGCGTAGCATGTGGCCATGTTTTACATGACACGCATGTCATGATTATCATGTTTAAACATGCCATTTACCTTCGTCGTCCATTCGTCCATTCACATCACGTAATACCAAATTCGGTACATGGGATGCAAGCGAAACGCCACGAGCACATCATGAGCGTGGCATGTAGTAATGCTCTTACATGACACGCATCTCATGATTATCATGTTAGCACCAGTCATATACCTTTGTCAACCATTCACGCCCCGTTACGTGCGCTAAGATTTAGAAGTAGGAAACGCAATGCAATCAGAATGATATTTTGCTCCAATATGAAGAAAATGTAACAAAACATTTTCACTTGTTAAACATGACCACTTATCACGATTGTGTTGGTCCATAAGTGCAACGTGTCAGTCCTGTTAAAACAATATATATTTCATTATTTGTAGTGTTGTACACACTTATCTAAAAAATCCACTGTTTTGAAGGCAGTAAAACAGTTGACATACAAATTCTAGCCTTGGCAGCGTTGGCATTTGCCTGCTTTCTTTCTAATATTCTATATGTGCTTGCTCCACGAAATGCTGCGCAAGGCTAGCGCGAGCTGACACACGTTTTCTTTCTCTTCTTTCTTTTTTTTTTGAGGGGGGTGTAGGTGGGGGGATGGAATTGAGTTTTGATCCCGAACATTCCAGCTGCAATATATAGCACAGAAGGGGGATGGGTTCATACCCCCAGTTTGTGGGTGGGACCTAAACTTCTCGTCCTGCAACAACATCAGGATACTTTCTTGTCTTTGCGAAGCTTGCTCCCAGATATCGAATTGCGTAGTCTTTTAGACGTCCGACATGGCGAGAAGTGGACTCCTCGTTGCAACAGACGCTCCTGAAGCCCGGCGCAAAGCAAGTCGTCATATCACATTGCAGATCAATCTATTCCTCCTCTTGTTCACTTTTGAGCGCACAAACGAGCAGGGACGAAAAGTAACGCCGACGCCATGCTTTCGTCCTCGTTCGTTCGCGCACTCAAAAGTGAACGTTAGTTACCGATATGCCGAAGCATACGCCTTTTCATGTTCCTCATTGCTACGCTTCATACATCACGCGCATGTATTCGTACAAAACACTACGCGCGGTCAGAAACAGTCCCAAAAATGACGAGCGAACAGAGTGTAGACGTCGCTATAACCTGACGATAGTTAGAGTGCGAGAACAGAACGATGACACAAGACAATAAGGACGTGTTGTCGTTCTGTTCTCGCGCTATAACTATCGTCATGTCATACCAACTAGCCCAAGCTGCCACACTTCGCTATAACTCACACGCGTTTGCACGTCGCCGGCTCTGATCCCAGCAGGCCCCGGTCGCTGGAGCAAGATCTAGCTACAGCGTCATTAGTTCTCACAACTACCACGATGCCCACCTCTGCGGCGGAGCTTTCAGAGTTTACTCTAGTAACGTTGCTCTCAGCTGAATTGCATCACAACCGTTACTTCTAATATTTCGCCTGCACAGACCACAGTCAGGGGAGGGGAAGGGGGTAGCTTGAAGTAACACCAGAGAGGCAGACGTGGTTATAAGTTTTATTTTTTTACTAGCAGAAAAACCATTCATAGCATAAATGCTGTTAAGGTGTTCTCACAGTGGTTTCACCCATTATATCTAATTGGTGATCGGAGGTGAGCTACAAGCACTGAAGTGAGGGAGGGGGTGCTGACACAGATTGTTTTCGTTTTGTGGGGGGAGGGGTTCGCCCCTATCGCTCCGCACCCCCCCCCCCCCCCTGGCATACCAGGGCCACACATTTATTTCGTTTTTATGCACCTGCTCTTCTGCTCCTTTAGGACTTTCCTGTCTTCAGTCCCCTTCCCTTTACATAGTAGCACGCAGGCTTCTTTATACACGCGACATCTTTTTTTTTAATATTGCTAATACGAAACAAAGCCGAAGTTCAGTTGCATTCCGGCTAAACACATAAGAATGCTCATAAAGAATATATTATCTCTTATAGAAAGTATCTTCTCAGCGGGATCGAATCCCGGCTGCGGCGGCTGCATTTCCAATGGAGGCGAAAATGCTTGGGGCCCGTATGTTCAGACCTAGGTGCACGTCAAAGAACACCTGTTGGTTGAAATTTCCGGAGCCTTCCAACATGGCGTCTCTCATAATTATACGGTGATTTTGGGATGTTAAACCTCCAAAATTATTATAATAAACTTTCTTGTCGTCATAAACAATGAAACTCACGGAAATGTTCCCAAATAAATCTTTTTTGCTGTAACCAATGCATTTAATTTGCCATGTCGTGCTTCTGTTATGAACAACGTCGTTAGGTATTTCATTATCAGACAAAAGGCTGGCCGTCAGGCCACTTTTCAGAGACCAGTATGGCAGAGTGTCTTCGATTGTTCCCGTCGCAGTACTCCTGCGCGCTTTCTTCCTCTCCTGCGCGCTCATTTCGTATATTGATCATGCTCAATGTGTCTGAACACTTTGAAAGTAAACAAGTCGCTTCACAAGAACCTTCCTTTCTCCCCTCTCTCTCTCTTTCTCTCTCTCTCTCTCTTTCTTTTCTCAAATGTTTTTACCTATATATTAAGGGCTGTGTTTTTTAGCTTTTCTTGTTTTCAGGTAGCGAATAGGTCCCGCTTTCATGTAATAAAACGATAGCTACTCTGACAGCAAGCGAACACTCCTCTTGCGATGTTACTCGTGACCTATAAAAAAAAGAGACCGAGAAGGAGAGAGACGAAGAAATATTCTGCGAGACAACGCTTTCGCTCCGCGACATGAAAGGAGCCGGAGGCGATGCAGCCTAGAGGAACCACCAGGGGAGACGCATTAGGGGGGCCCTTGACAACGCGGTATAGTGACAGCTCTTACATGTCACTTCCCTAGGTGGTAGCACACTTGGGGAAAAATACCTGGAAGAAAACAAGCGAGTCGGAAGAAGACGACTAGAGGAACCGACGTTGTCGAGCGTCAATGTATATACGCGCCCAGAGGGTGGCCCCGCTTCACGTTGACAGGCTTCGCGCTCTTCTCGTCGCTGGTCCGATAACTTCAGCGTTCGCGACCGCCTCTAGACTACGCTGCGCGCCGCCTTTTTTTTTTCTGTCTGTTTTTCGGCCCACTTTGGAGACTCGTACACTCGAGTTTGTTTAATTGACATGTGATTTCATGCCGACACTTTGGACCACCGCAAAATAAAGAAGTGTGCTTCGAAGAAAAGACGTAATCGTTTAAAAAGTTTGAAAAAAAAATAAAAACTCGCCGCCTACCCCCCCCCTCTTTTCTTTTATACACTTTCTTTGAGCGCCGAGGTCAGAGCTTGTTCCACTGTTCATAAGTGAAGTTGTCATTACACAAGTCGCTCATGTTTCTACGAGATATATCACGTTTATTCTTTTCAGTAATGACAAACAGAAAGCGAAAATAGTTAGGGCAGCTAGCTATCATGATCTTCAGGCTTTACGTGTGAGAGTAAGTACGAATAATCAAGCGTTGAAATGAGTACTTTTACAATACTTCAGCTCCGTACTTGTCACCACTCTCAGTCAACTGAAACAGTCAGTGGTTCTCTGAACTTTTTAAGCAGTATTTTCAAGCTGTTGCGGGTTGAATTGAATTGATTTGAATTGAATTTTATTGGTCACACTTTTTACATTCTAATGGTTCTAATGGTTCTAATGGCTTCTCGAAAAGAACTAAGCGGAAGCAATCACGACAATTTCTCTGTATATAGCAGGGACAGCCTCACAACATTGCTGTTTATATCGAATATTTTTTTTTATTAATAGGTTCTGGCGCTGCGTCCGCAGACAAAACACGCGTAGAGCAACCATTATCGCCCATTTCGCCAGCGCCCGTGCCTTTTTTTCTCATGTGTCGCGATACCCGATGGCGGCACGCTCATTGGTAATTGTACCCTCGCCTCTCGTGACGTAGCGATTGAGCTAGCTCTGTCAACACTCATCAGCAGCCGCCTATTGGACTAGCTATGGAACAGACGCGTGTCGTTCGCCCCAAGAAAGAACAGTGGGAACTGAAGGAGCGCCCACTCGCACAAATGCGTAAAATGGCGTGAACACGGCGCGAAGCAGTTGCCGCAGAACGCGCAGTCGCAGACGCTCGCTTCCGTCTTCACAGTTACGGAACGAATGTGTCGGTCGAATTCACGAGACTCCTTTCTCGTAAGCGCGTATTCCCATTGGTCAGCCGGCTTCGCTAATGGCACGTTTTGCATCGTTATTGGCTGAAATGTCCTATTACAAAAATTTTTTTTTAGCGTATGGTGTTTAAGTGCGGAGCACTTTAAGGGGCCGGGCTGCCGTATCCCGTCGTCCTCGCTTGGCGTAGCGCTCCATGTGTGTCGCGTATTGAGCGCGCTCTCGCGCCAAGGAGGCCTCCTTCGTCTTCTTCTTCGTGCACCTTGATGACAATCACTTATGATAATTTGAAAAGAAAAAAACAACTAGTGGGCATGGCGTAACGCTGGCAAAGCCACATATAAAAATATAAAATAAAGGAAGCAAACGTGAAATGGAAAGGGAAGAAATAGCAAGAAAAATTGAAAGCGCAAGAGAGAGAGAGAAAAATATGTAAATGAAGATGAAAAAAAACACAAAAAATGAAAACAGATTAAAGGAAAAGAAGAGAGAAATAAATAAAAAGAAAACCAAAGCGAAACAAGGAAGGCTGCCCAGCTCTAATATTCCTTCAGGT
This sequence comes from Rhipicephalus microplus, assembly GCF_013339725.1. Taxonomy (NCBI): domain Eukaryota; kingdom Metazoa; phylum Arthropoda; class Arachnida; order Ixodida; family Ixodidae; genus Rhipicephalus; species Rhipicephalus microplus. The sequence continues at coordinate 103,129,038 of NC_051172.1, forward strand.
TTGGCACCTCTAGTGCGAAGCTGCCTGTCTTTTGTGTGTGTGTGTGTGTGTGTGTGTGTGTGTGTGTGTGTGTGTGTGTGAGAGAGAGAGAGAAAGAGAGAACAGAGACGCAGATGTTGTAGTGTGTTGGATTTGAAACTTGACCCTGCAAGCCAGAAAGCGCGGAAGTGCTGATCGTAGGTGTGCGCAGCATTTTCAGGAGTGCGCAAAAGTTTGTAGCCCCCCCCCCCCCCCCCGCTCCCTGTTGAGGCAATATATACAAAGTCAGACCATGCCCCCTCCCCACTCCCCTGTGCTTAGCCTATGCTCCTAATTATGGGCTCGGCCATTCCTCCCTTATATTGGTATTTCAAACACAAAGGAAATATTTAGTCATTTGAAATGAAGTCCATAAGCTAGACGATGATGCCACATTAAGAAGGCGCTTAGTAATCTTGCGCTAGTGTCGTCTAATGAGGCACCCCCACACCAATCTAGCTAAACGACATGTTCCCCACATTGCCAATTATATTAGCTGTCGCACTAAGTGTGTGCATCGACAGGGCGTCAGTATTTGGAGTTACGGTCATGATTTACTCACGCATAACAGACGCTCGTTATTGCGAACGCACAAATACTCTGGTGTGCTACAACGTAGGAGTAACAGCTGCTGCGTCATTGTAATTACCGATTCGGACAAGCACTATCATTGTCTGTGATATATGAACGACTACCTGTGGCTGGCTGTGAGCACTTCTTTTCTGAAAAAAATAAAGTAAATCTTATTACCGGTGCTTTTATAACTATTTAGAATATTGTGTACTGCTGGCGAAGCAACGTTGTCACATGCACAAACCTGAATATTCAGCATCCTGATATCCGCAAAACCAACAGAAAGAGTGAAGTTGGCTTCTTTGTACAGCTTTTTATTGTGGCAAAGCCAACTTTAAAAATAGAGTTTCTTTTGTGTGCGTGGGGGGGGGGGGGAGGGGCAAATATTTAGGTAAACTAACACGTACCTTCGGTGACACAATCATTATCAAGCTTCGCCATGGTTATCCCGCAAACTCCGCAAGTTATGATTGACGCAGCGCTGTCGCAGGTACAACTGTCGATAACTGTCGTAAATATGCGTAGAACGCAAAATGTAGCTCCCGCAGCAACTCTGGCAATATTTTAAACGTGTCATTCGAGGTGCATATATACATATGCTTTTCAAATAGTTGGCTGTGCATTAAAACATGCTGCAAAAGTGCGGCAACGCGAAATGGATCCATGCGTCTGTGCAGCAAGAAAACTGATGCGCCTGCTTTGAGCCGCCTATAATGTTATAGTGTGGGTGCAACAACAGTAATTGCAACGCCGCAATTAGCATCTGTTTTGATGGATCTATCAGAATAAGCTTCTTTATCTATATGCTATACCCGAGCTATTTACCTGAGCTAAATCGCAGGAATGGTGGTGTTCAAGTCAATGTCTCAAGCAACGGACGAGTAAATACAGATATATAATTGGATATATAACAAACCAATTACACTTGACATTTCAATTATTTATTTGGGGGCACATATCACAGTTTGCAAATTTCAGTTGGCTGCTTCCGAAGGAATCGCACGAGTTTGTGGAGATATCCTTGCTTAAGTGTGGGGAAAAATGCATGGGTGTGCCAGTTACGTCTTAGCTGCTATGCACAAAACATTGTGTTGAAAAACAGCAGTAAAAACAGTAGTGTATTTTTTAGCCAATATGATGTGAACAATGGTGTTAAGCAGTGAGGCCAATAGAAATATAAGTAATCTAGCTGTAATTTATTACATTTCACGGGGATTAACCATTAATCTATCAGAATTCCTCACACAGACAGGTTGCTACGGCAAACAGATCGGAGTCTCTTTTCGATGAGTAGGACTCAATAAAGCCGTTCCTCAAAATTAAGTGCAGGGCGGAAGTGAGTGTAAGAAACAAAGAAAGCCATCCGAGGCCTCGGTGACAAGAAAGCATCGAATCAAGGCAACCGTCTCGGAAGTCTCGTTGAAGCCACGGTGAATAGGACACCATGCGCCTCATCCCACTATTTAGGGTTCGCTGTTTTTCGCCTCGGCATGTGTACGCCTGGCTTTCGAGATAAACAAAAATAACTAGATCACGCAAGTGCACTCGGCGGTTCAGTGAGAAAGCGCGTCTCTTTCTTCGCCCTCTTCATCGGTGGTATGCTACCGAGACCCGGCCAAGACTGTTGGCACTGCGGAGCAGCTGGATCCTAGGCGAAGCGTTTTATAGGACGCGTTCGTCGTTTATATTTATTTTTCCCACGCATCAGCGCACACCCGCGTTTGTGACGCCACGACGTCAATCATAACATTGTACAAGGAGCGAGGCTACATGGTTCTCTGTGGCAGATGGCGCATTCCGCGGACAAGCGGGCCACTTTGTCGAGCAACAGGAAGCGGGCGAGAGAGCGAGTCTCGAGGGCCAGCCTACTGCGCGCGCTCGAGTCCGAGCGAGCAAAACGGCCGCTCAAGTAATGTTTCGAGTAGCGAGGCGAAGTACAGTTTCGAGCGGCGTTTGCCGGACACCTGATGGCGCTACTGGCGGCCCGGAGGATAACGCGGCCCTGTCCGCCGGCAGTCGTGCATCGGGAGCGCTGGACTGGCGGCCCTGTGCGGGGCGCGACCTGCAGTGCTCGTCGGGGCCGAAATAAGCAACCGTGCCTGAGCGGTGACGCGCGCGCGATCGCTTTCTTGGCACCCCTTCAAGGGCCTCCCCGCGCTTTCTCATGCGGGGGCCTCAACGAGCGGAGAGATTTGTTTCGCGGCAGACAAATTATGAGCACCACGGCGCGGAGCCAGCCTCTGGCCAAGGTCGGCGGTGTAGCCGAGGGAACGGAGGTCGCGCTGCCGCAGTGCCCTCCCGTGCACCCGCGTAGTGCCCGCCAGGTGGGACGCAACACGGTGCACGCGCGCTATTTAAAAGGGAGACCATTTCGCGTGAATTAACGGCACTCTTAGCAAGTGCGTCTATTCCGTAGTGTGCACTGTTTTTTGCTGACTTTAAAAAAAGCTTTGACTTATCGGCTGTGCGACGCCGGCCTCTTATTCAACACTTGCCACTCCTCGCTTTAACACTCCCGCTATTTTTCATCATACATATATTCTCTCGTATATGCGTTTTCCTTTTCTTTCGGAAGAAGGAGGATGTAAATTGCCCATATATAAATTATTCCAAAGAACTCATCATTGCGTCCGTACACGGTGCGTAACGTGAACCTTACTGTGTGCGTATTCACGAAGTGTGTTCTACTTAAGCATACTTTCAGAATTTACCGGTAAGACACAGGCACACCCGTAAGCAAGAGTATACAAACCATTGCCCTCCGTATACCTTTGCTGTCGGTGCCATCTAGTGGCGAGATATCTTCTGTCGAGAGCATTTCTCTCACGACTTCAGTCAAAGCAATTCTCTCGCCACTGGACAGACAAGCAATTTCGGCTCGCACTTCCGTGGGCCGTATACTTTTGATCACGAGTGCACATGGTTTGGGAACTGGCAAAGCCGATTGAGTTCCAAGTTTTTGTCAGTGCAAACGCATAACATAAGACTTCCTACAATAAAAAGTTATATATGTATCCGAAAACCCACGCTATGTCTGCACATACACTGCGTGCAGAAGTTTTTCTGACACGAACGTACACAGTGCAGCAATGCATTACAATGTGCGTGACACCAGACCCGCTTATGAATGCGTGGCAATGGTTATTTATAGTGCTCTTAGCTTCATTTTCTGGTGTTAGCAATTAAAACACTTGGCAATCTCAGTGCTTTCTGTCCTATCGTGTCATGTCCTGTTCTATTTTTTCCTGTTCTATTCTTTCCTGTTCTGTTCCGACTGGCTTGCTCTGGAGATATCGACGTTTATATTACCTCGGCTACTTCAGTAGTCTGCATTGTCAACATTCAAAATGATCCAGTTAATTAGTGCAGTTTTCATGAGGGAGAAAAAAGCAAGGCTTTCGAAGATTTATCACCGGGTAGCCCGGGTGCTGTGTCATGATGCATCTGCATGTGAACGAGACCGCGAGTTGGTTTCATGGCATATGGAGCCGCATAACCCTATAATTTGACTTAAATAAAATTACGTGTTGGTTGCAACGCTGTTGCCTCTTTAGAACGCATTTTTTCCAGCCACTTTCATACGCGAGACGCCGAACAGGGCATTTTCCAGCCAGTCAGGTTGCGTCGTCGAAGATAAATGACGCACCTGACACAGACAGCGATGACAAGAAACGAACGCCCAAGCACACGGCACCGGAACAAGCGGCGAGAGATGGATAAAAATGTCCGCGATCTTTTCGACGCTTGCGCCGGTTGACGCCCCGTGTCGCCAATTGAATAACGGTTCCCTGAGCACGGAGCAATGGCGGTCGTTCTTCGTGCTGTATCATCCTGGCAACCTCATATTCTACTTTCTTTCTTTTTTTTCCAGCGTACTACTAGCTTTTGCTGAGTGAAGCATCTGGTTTCGCAATCGCGGTGTCGCCGCTTGGCAGAGACGGGCGAGTAAATGCATCACGCTGAGTCTGCGGTCTTTCCCGAGTGCGCTGGAGGTATATAGTCCAACCGCAAACGAGCCAGCATCTCCATACAGTTTACCGTGTTTGGTAACTTGACTGCTAATGAGGGAGGACCTTGCGCCACGCCAGGCATAATTGCTCTGTATTAAAGAGACACATGGTGAACGTGAAAGAGTTTGGATACATACTCAAAGATGGCGAATGCATCTGAATATAGAAAAGAGCGCACTAGAATATCAGCACCGAGAAACGTCTACGCACTTTGACTTGCCGTGGGCAATCATCCAATGAATGAATGAATGAAGACATAGATAGATAGATAGATAGATAGATAGATAGATAGATAGATAGATAGATAGATAGATAGATAGATAGATAGATAGATAGATAGATAGATAGATAGATAGATAGATAGATAGATAAGATAGATAGATAGATAGATAGATAGATAGATAGATAGATAGATAGATAGATAGATAGATAGATAGATAGATAGATAGATAGATAGATAGATAGATAGATAGATAGATAGATAGATAGATAGATAGATAGATAGATAGATAGATAGATAGATAGATAGATAGATAGATAGATAGATAGATAGATAGATAGATAGATAGATAGATAGCATTACTACACATAGCAGCAGTCGGGCTTCTACGATGCCCCTATCGATTTCCATGAAGCCGCATATATCTTCCTACATGATGTTAATACTTCTATGTGGTTTCCTATTCCGCCGACGTCTACACTATTCCACTATAAAGCTCCTGCTGACGTCAATGTACCACCACACTCGCACAGAAACCGTATCTGCAGCGGAATCTTGCTTAGCGACATCGGAAATCCAATTAACAGCTAGTTTCATCAGGTACATAGTTTGTTACGGTGAGTGCACCATACTTTTTTTTTTCTTTTTTCCTTGCCCAGGTCGATAGGAAGGAGAGTCGGGGTGCAAACGAATGGGCCTATCGCATGTCCAAATTAACTTGTACTCTGTGGACACTCTTGACTATTGCACAACCATGAATTCATGTGACCCTGCCACGTGCAAAGTTGTGACATGTTTTTTGTGCCCAGTCTTTACTTATTAGGCGTTGTTCAATGCAAACGTCATTACAGAAATTGCTTCCATTCATGACATGCAAGAGGAAACTCTGAACACGCGCAAAAAAAAGGAAACTCGGTAGTTTTCGTGCATTTAATTTCTTTATGAAATCCCTGATTTACGTATACTAGCGAAACGTCGAAAGCTCGTCAGACCAGTGCCTCGCTGGTCAGACTGATGATGCCCTTTCTTGGTGACTAAAAATAAAAGTGTCTTCAGGGAGCACTTAAGTGATGTCTTCATCTATTCGTTTTCTGCCATATGTCAGGGTCTCAGACCTACCTCGAAATCATAAAAAAGTGCGGCCAAAGCTTCAGAGTGTCTTGAATAAATGAATAACCTAATCTTTCCGCAGGCAGTTCTAGTTTCGTTGTTCAGGTGTTTGTACTTTGTCATGCCATGCCCACGCTGTAAGTGGTCACGTGGAAGCACCCATAAAGTATTACGATAGCTCCTGATACCATTCTATTATGGCGCACTTTTAGATGTCAGTATCGAATAATACCCTTTTCACGGCACATTAAATGTGTAAAATGAAACAAAGAGTACATATTCACCACGTTGCGATCATAATACGCATGTTTGAGTCTTTTCTTTTTTCTTAATCTATAAAGTAAGAGAGCCGCTTTCTCTATTCTTGAATCTAGTAGCACTAAACCGTTAAAAAAGTTTTTGAAGCCATTTGTAATTTTACCGAACGTCAAGAAGGATTTTTGGTCTGGTACACATAATGAATTTATTGTTGAGCTTTTTCCATACGTATAGCTCCGCTGCATTGGGCTATAGGTCGTATTCCCTTGACGTCAGCTTGGCGGGCGTGGCAGGGAAAAGTGCACCAGCTGCGCTGGCAACCATGTGGCCACTATTTTGAAAGCCACCATAGCGGTGGCCGACGGCATACCGACAGTTGAGTCCGGTGGTTCCAACAGGTGCACAGAAGTTACTGCGGGCACGTTGCTCTTGTTTTATTTTATTTGGATATAGAAGGTACGAGATTTACCATTTGTGAAGCTGCAGCAGCAATGGGCGATGTGTGCTAGGCTCGCTTGAGCGTGTAAGCCGAGAAATTGGACGCCGATGCTAAACAGCGATACATGCACAAAGTGGCTCTGAGCAGTGGGCGTTGACCCACCCATTCTGACGAGCGAGGAGGCCGCATTTGACACCAGGCTTGTTTTTTGAAGGTAGAACTCTGAGACATAAATGACTGTGTGGTGCATTTACGACAAGTTTTGTGACGCTCGAACGACTCAAAGCCAAGAAATCGTTGGATGCTTCACTAGTGGGTTTGTCCAGAAATCTTCGCTGAAAGAACCACTTTGTTCGTGTATCGCTGTTTAGCATCGGCGTCCAATTTCTCGGCTTACACGCTCAAGCGAGCCTATAGCACACATCGCCCATTGCTGCTGCAGCTTCACAAATGGTAAATCTCGTACCTTCTATATCCAAATAAAATAAAACAAGAGCAACGTGCCCGCAGTGACTTCTGTGCACCTGTTGGAACCACCAGACTCCACTGTCGGTGTGCCGCCGGCTGCCGCCTTGGTGACCTTCAAAATGGTGGCGACGCGGTTGCCAGCACAGATGGTGCACTTTTAGCTGCCACGCCGGGCAAGCTGACGTTACGTGAATAGAACCTATACTACAAGCCATCTTTGGACTGGCGCAATGTGTGGGACCAAGCTAACTGGGCTGTAACTGCTTTATCAGGAGTGCACTGATATCCTCTCTGTGGGATCTATGTGCTCGGAGTGAGTGTCCTTCCAACCCAGTTCATCTCCATCTCCAACACACACACACACACACACGCACACACACACACACACACACACGCACACACACACGCCCACACACGCTCACACCCACACGCACACACACACGCACACACACACACGCACACACACACACGCATACGCACACACACACGCGCGCACACACGCACACGCACAAACACACGCACACACGCACACGCACACACGCACACACACGCACACGCACACGCGCACGCACACGCACACGCGCACACACACACGCACACGTACACACACACGCACGCACACAGACGCACACACGCACGCAGTAGTGCAAATAATAAGAAAACTATAGACGATGGGTCCATGATGCAGCGCAAATGCCACTGTGGAAGTTCTGCGACGTAGAACGTCGGACTTCTGCTAGAGTGAGTAGTAGATTAATTAAGACATGCAGTTTAATCAAGTTCTGACAAATGTTATTGTAATTATGGCAATACATTTGGTGAACGAAGACATCACCGCGCTATTTTACACTGCATGAAAATTTGAGTCTTTCTGGGCCAGACGGTCACCCCTAAGGAAGGGAATGGAGTGGTCCCGACATATCGGGCCAGTTTTTAGTTTTTAATTTTAACATTAAAAACCGTGGACTAGAAGTGGCTGGAGAGTTTGTACTATTTGTATAAGATTTCTACTGTTCGGAACTTCACTTGTAAGGCGGAAACATTACGCGAGAGCAAGACATGACTGTTCACGAAGAATTTACAAATACAAGATTATTATGCGGAGCGTTTAACGTTGCAGCCCTTTCATTCACCTGAATGAAACAGTGCAGCACTGATTTGCCCCGAATCCTTGAGAAATGAGAGCAGTCTTTCGAGATCTTAGTGAATCTTCCATCTCATTTCCTTAAGTATACTGCATTCTAGATTTCTAACAAAATGGCTACTTAGCTAGTTGGGCTACGCTGTTTTTTTTTTCTGATAAATGAAAAATTTCAGATTTAGACATAAGAAATCGATTCTGTAAAAACGTTTATCAAATTCTATTTGTTCCTCCGCATGCCAACTTCACCAGTCGATCGCATTTAGTGAACTGAAAAACTTATCGCTTTACGACGTATATTCTAATTGGTTTCGCAAATAATTATTTTTTTATTATTGGGAGCACGCAGTGAACATTCTTTCTGTGCTTCAAGTAACTTTACCATATGCCCTCTTTGGGTCAAGACCACCATTGCATCATCATGGTAACGGATCCCACCTACCAACGTACACCAGTTTTCTCCTAATTACGAAGTGCACCTTGTAACCCTAGAAATAAATTTTCAAAGCCACTGTCTCAAATTCGAAGTTTTCAAAATGTCACGAATGTGCTCTGTCACCTGGATAAAATATTCAGAGGTTCCTGAAATCGAAAATGCTATCGCTATACGTAACAAAACGTCGCTAAATATAACGACAATATTATACAATGGCGACACACAATGCATGCTTTTTTGGCTCTTGTTTGATGGAAATCGACCCTGCTTTACCCGACAGCGCCCCAGGTTGCACGCCATTCGTACACACTCATGTACTCACTCCGTCACTGAAGATAAAATTGAACGAGTAGATCAAGTTAATCTGCCTCAGTTCTAGTACTCTATTCATATCGTTTCACCGGACACCCAGACTGATTACGCATACTAATACCGTTGATGGATGAAAGTGGCGTGGAGTAGCTTCCATTTTTATGACGAAAGACCTTGGATACCTTATCAAACGCGAAAATTGGCTGTCGGTGGCGTCAGCATGAATGAGACAAAATATCATCGCTTTATAGCGTATCTATATATAACGCCGTCATGACGTGACAGTATTTGTGATGTCACATGACAACATCACTTGCTTAAGGATGTTCCAATCACAGGAGCAGTGCATAACCAGATGAAGAGCAGAAACTACACGATGCCTCTGAACCCGAGGGTTATGTAAAACAAAGTTAGGTGAAGAAAGCTTTCGGAGGGAGGTGGGGGAGGATCCATACATTGATTGAAAATGTACAAGAAGAAATATGGCTTTCACCTTTAAGTCGTCTTGCGCGAATGAATAAGGGACGCTGTGAGTTTCTCTTTAATGACGTGGTGAGGTAGCACTTTGCTTCTTCTTTTTCGTAAAGCACCCGAATCTTTGGTTAGCTTCGTCAAAAATGTGCTTGTCAGGAAGGTTCCAGAACAGGTCGTTACAAATAAGGACAACGAGATATTTGAAGAATGGCAATCTATAGGGCGATGTATATATTATCGACACAATTACGCGAGTATGGTAATCAGCTGCAGTAAAGGAGCGCTGGTTCGCATCATATGTTTTGTTCCACGTTTCGCAATTGACACCGGCGAAGTAGGTACTTAAGTACGTCTCGAGCGAGCGCGGTCTCGTCTTCGTTAGCTCTATCTCGACGTATTGCGTAATGACCCGCGAGTGGGCGAGCCTTAATTCGATGAAATGGCGCAATGCTGGACAATTCGTCCGTTAAAGTTGCGGAGAGTGACGATACTAACTAAAGCGTACTCCTGTAGAATGTACTGCAGCTTCGGCTGAATACAAGGTCATACGTTTGCTAGCGAGGACAACGTCAGTGGTGTTCTCGAGAAAACTGAATCCAGTGAAGCTCATTAGTGTCTAGATTCAATTAAACTAGTTTATTAGGTAACCATGACTGACCTTGTGTAATGCACTCACGCTCAGTTTTTTTTTAAATTCCACTCTTTCGTGAATTTAATCAAGTACACCAACTGCAGATCTTTAGTAAAGACGACAGCTGGTCTTCTTCGAAAGTACATTGTTCAGAAACGTAACGTACTCAAGAAAACAACTGAGACGCAAGCAAAAGTGGAGTGGTGAAAAATTGTACTTTCACGCAAAGCGGGATGTTGGGCAAAACTCAGGCGGTACTAGGAAATATGTCAAGTCATTGAAATCACTGGAAATCATTTTTCGAACAAAATAAATGAAAAGCAACGCACGATGGACATATGAGTGAAATTTGCCCTGAAAGAAGGAATTGATCCCCCACGGCTTCTTTTGGTAGAGGAGTTTACCAAAAAAGGTTCCACAATAGAAAAATATTTAGCACGCTTCTAAAACGAATTTTTTTTCACGGTGAAATGCTGTGACAGAATCAATACTCTGGTCTCATGCTCATATTTGGCAATTGGGGCATCACGCAAGCTCATTTCTCTGTCGATAAAATTTTAATCCAGGTGTCCGACAACATAATGGGATGAAAATTGCACCAGTTCTCCCATTCATGGTGTGAGAGAGATGTTTGTTGCAAGACAACATGGGGGTCTCACCCTTCTGCAAAATAAACTTTAACCTCGTTAGAAAATTTCTAGAACACTTTCGCCTCTTACGAATATGGCAGAAGTCGCTTAAGGTTTATCTAAGAATTGCTCATTGACCAAGGCCACCGAGGTCCCCACTCGCCTGTGACTCGGCATGGCCTTCACAGATGCATGCTTCTTTCTTACTGGAATGGCTAGCACCCCTACAAGAAATAACTGCACCTGCGAAGAAACAATTGCCCATCTTCTGTGTGAGTGCACCCATTTCAATGCGTTAAGTCAAAAACTCACAGAAGCACCTGATAGACTGGATGATCACCCTTTGTCGGAACGAAGGATTCTGGGTCATTTCCCGAGTATATATCCTCAACGCAGAAGGCTCCGAACGCATTATTACGCTTTTTGCGGACAACTTACTTAAAAGAATACTTCAAGCAGGTTCATATTTTCTTGTCTTTTAATTTTTACTTCTCTTGTTTTTTTGTAACATTCCTTTTCTATCGTCTTTTATTCCCCTTACCCCCTTCTCCGGCAAAAAGTAGCCAGCTGTAAAGAACTGACTAACTTCCCTATTCTTCCGCATATTTCTCCCTCTTCTTCATCATCCAATACGGCGTTCTTCTGGCCACACACCCAAAATAATCTACACAAAGTCATTAACACAAGATGGGAGTCTGGTTGAGACATATTCTCAATATTCTCAACCAGACATATTCTCAACCCTATATCGTTGAGACATACTCACATTTTGCACGTATAGTTGAGACTCTTGACTTCGAAACGTGGCAATTGTCTAAAGAACTGGGCCTAGCACCACAAAGAAGTTTTATTTATTTACCGTCTAGATTATCTTATACGTGACGAATGGACCGACGGGCAGTTCTATGGTTGAGCCAGACAGCATTATAAATCTGAAATGTATACTCATAAACCACCGTACTCTGAGACGACAAAGATAGGCAGAAGATCTAACATTGTTTTGCCACAATTGTTGCAACACTGTTCACATTTCTGTGCTATTTCATAAGAAGGCGTCCTCAGGATAGATCAGTAGAATGAATAGTTGGCTGATGCAAGCATCTTTTCTTTCTTTTTGATGAGAAAGATTCTATGGTTTACCAGCTCAGCTGATCTTTATGGTGAGAAAGAACTCGAGTGGTGACAAGCGTTGACATTGTGAACCCTGCACTTTATTGTGAAAATGGATGTTTCACGCCAGTGTCATTATATATAAAAAGAGGCTTGCGTTCACACACCAACCCTTTCGGTCCCGTACACTTTCCCGCAAGACAGGGGCGAAAGAGTATGCTACGAAAGAGTATGCTACAAAAGAGTATGGTACGAAAATCACAACAGATGCTTCGGCAAATGACAATGTTTGTTTGACATATTAGCAAACCGTGGTTGTCGGACAACACGAAAGCACACTTGTGAAGACTGAAAAAGCACGAACCATCGGAGCGAATCACCCTTGGAGACGTATGTACATGTTCCATGTTTGTAAACAGTGGAAGGCACCGTCGATATACCGAGGCGCTTGAGGCGACGTCGCCGCGCGTAGGCTCCACCCAGCCCAAAGCTCGCCAGTGCCCTCTATGATCACGTGACAACTGGCACAGCTGCTGAAAAGCTCATTCCGAGCACAGTATTGCCACGTCATCATATAGGACAGTGCTTTGGAGGAGTTGCAAAGCACTGCCCTATTTGTTGACGTGACAACTGGTACTGTGCTCGGAAGGAGCTTTGCAGCTGCTGTGCCAGTTGCCACGTGATCATAGAGGGCAGTGGCGAGCTTTGGGCTGGGTGGAGCCTACGCGCGGCGACGTCGCCTCAAGCGCCTCGGTATATCGACGGTGCCTTCCACTGTTTACAAACATGGAATAAGTTCACACCGTTCCGGAGAAACGTGAAAGGATCCTTGGACTCGGGCCAAAATGATGCTTTGGGCCATTCTTCAAGCAACACAAACAGGCAGCCCTGGCCGAATGCCTGTTGCGTCGAGAGACATTAGACCAGCATCTACGCTCTACAAGTGAATGCGTTGATGTGCTTTCAAGGGTGGTGACCCGCAGCAGAAAAGCAGATCACATGAATAATTTGGGGATTTTTCTTTAAAGAGGGGCAAACAATCTACAGTGTTTTTTCAGCATTTTAAAGGAAATGTTAGTCCGCCTCAGTGTATCAGTAGCCATAGGGTGCTCGGCTGCCGACCCGAATGTCGCGGGTTCGACCTCGGCCGCGATGGTCGCATTTCAATGGAGGCGAAATGGTAGAGGCCCGCGTTCTGTGCGGTGTCAGTGTAATTTAAAGAGCACCAGATGGTCGAAATTTCCACAGCCCTCGCATCTCATAATCATATCGTCGTTTTAAGACGTAAAACCCCGCCTATTCTTAATATTATAAAGTAAATGTTGCTTTGTAATCATAGCTGAAAAGGCCCAATGCACTGGCAAAAAGAGATTTGTCTGGGGCGACCGGAAGGTCCCCTAAACAAGTCGGAGTACATAGACGAGGGAGTGGTGTCCTGGTCGCCGTCACTGCCATCCGTACAGGTGCTATTTCTGCTCGCCACTTATTTCTTCGTAAAACACCGGGGAAGTGTCAGTACTAAGTGTTGAACCTAATATATTTCGCTGCTATCTTCGCTTTCGGAGTCCAAAACTGTCAAAACGAAGTGAATTCAGCGTATTTTGGACGTTAGTAATGCGATACAAGGCAGAATGAGCATGCGATGGCTGGGCAAAGCACGCATAGGTTCGCGACAATTCACAACTGAAATTACTCGTACATGGACCAATGGAAATCCAATTTTCTGGCGACGTCACGTGAACAGAGTATACCGATGTCATTACCGAATAGTGCTGAAAAATGCCAGGAGAAAGTAACGCGCTCATTCTTTGCATTTCCAGAGATTGTTAAGGGTCTCTTAAGAACAACCGAAGTAACGGAAAAAGTCCACGAGCAACAGGAAAGTGCTTGTGCCACCAGCGTAATTTTTAAAAAAAAGTGACCTAGACGCTGTGGGTTGCTGCGTCCCGTCTGTAGTTAAAGCGAAGACGATGGAGGCTTCATGTCAAGACAAAAACCAACATTTATTTAACTAAACCCGGTATACGGCAGGGTCTAACCAGGGGCGAGACAGCTACGCAGTGACCATCATTGCGGCCAGCAGCAATCGACCAGCGCGGGTGACCGCCTCCGTGCTTCGTGGCAGCCAAGGCGTCTCTCCTCCGGGCAGCACGCAGGCTGGCCCTTTTGAAAAGAGCAAGTGGGCAACACGTGCAACACGTGGCGCTATCTCTTGTTAGCTGATGCGCGTAGTTCCCTCAACGCGTAAGGTCGATGTTTCAGTCGGAGACATGTGCGAAAAAAAAGACGCGTGGCAGTTGAGTATATATCCAAAAGCACCTGGGTACCTTCAAAATCTGTTCAATGCACACACCTCTCAAGCCGCGGTATCTTACCTCAGCTAGTCTAACCGCGGTAGGGGTAGTTGCTTTATCGTAGATACACAGAATATGTCTTCTAACCTTCATGTGTTTCTTTGTTATCAAACTTAAGACCCTATGTCACAATGGATAATGACGAGATGATACCTGTCAACGAATTGGCTGTGCCAGCTAGTGCATGTCTTGATATATTTACATTTTACCGTGGGTCTGTTTTTGTACAGAGAAATATTTTTGTGGAACCAACACAATTTTGGTCGAACTGCGCGATGGGGCTTGTCTCGTCCGTCCGCGCGCGAGAAACATATCCTGAGTAGACCAACTGGTTCATCATGTGAGAATGGGTTCCAGAAAGGGCATAATAAAAATATTAAGGAGAGAAAAATCACAGTTTAAAAAAATGTGTTCAGACCATATGTGCACAAGACTCCGCATAACCTGAAAAAATGTGGTTTTCAGGTACCTCCTAAAAGTTGTTTTTTCTTCTAGTTGTTATTTAATATAATGCGTGATTGAATGAAATGCGTGATTGAATATCAAGAGCGAGAAGTGGAAGATGAAAGCCACCGTTTGGACAAGCGGACTTAGCTTGAAGTTGTGGCCTTGAAAAAGACAAGTGATTTATTGTAGAGTTCCAACAACAACAACAGCAACAACAACAACAACAAGCAGGTATAAGTGAGCAGTAAGTATGCGTTGGCATTTGTGAAATGCACACTGTCGTCCTTTATGAAAGGGAACACGCGAACGCGTTGCCTGCGCTCTGCGGCGGCTGCGTACAGCACCATCAACCGACAAGTGAAAAAAGCACGTTTGTTTTTGGCGTCATCTATGACCAAGCAAGGTAACGAGTCATGGTCGGTAGACAAGCGCTGCTATATTAAGTTCCCTCACCGCTCATGCGGTGAGC
Source organism: Rhipicephalus microplus (assembly GCF_013339725.1). Lineage (NCBI taxonomy): Eukaryota > Metazoa > Arthropoda > Arachnida > Ixodida > Ixodidae > Rhipicephalus > Rhipicephalus microplus. The sequence goes on from NC_051172.1 coordinate 103,144,137, forward strand.
GATATCGGGCGATTACTGCAGCCTGCGCCATGGTCCCGCACAACGTTTGATATGTTGGCAGCGGACTACGCACTGCAGGCCTGAGTAGAGAGAGAGTGCAATCTATCAGTGCTTGTGTACTGGCCATAACTCGTTATTATTATTTTTGGGGCAACAGATGACGCTGAAAGCGAACGTGTTTTCTTTTGCTGTCGGTAGGTGGTGCTGTAAGGCAGCCGCTACAAAGCGCAGGCCACACGTTCGCGTGTTCCCTTTCATAAAGGAATGCAGCGTACACAGTGCCCATTGCATGCAACTGTTTTCCTCTGTCCTGTGAAACGATGCACATCGGACAAATGGGTTGATGTGTGAAGAAGACTCTTGGAAAGCGAAAGGTCACTGGCAGGAAACACTCATTCCTGCAACAAAGTGCGCTGCTCCCAACGTGGTTACTGGCCATAACCTTCATGAGTACAGCATCTGTGCAACTTCTTGTTGGTGCGAATGAGAATGATAATTCTAGTTCGGAGTCTTCCATTGAGAACGCGTTTGTTTGTTTTCTTCATACATAGTACCACTGTTCCAAGCCTATATATAAATCTCACGGGCGCACAGTAACTGACCCATTTGGGCATGCGGCGGCGAGCGCCGCTCGATTAGGCGAAAGGGCTCTCACCGAGAGACGGTTGGTTTCCATCATTACCGCCTTTGCGCACTTTGTGCAGTTGTAGGCGATTGATGGTGATATGTGGTGCTTAACGTCCCAAAACCACCCTTATTATGAGAGACGCCGTAGTGGAGGGCTCCGGAAATTTCTACCACCCGTGGTTCTTTAACGTGCACACGGGCCTACAGCATTTTCGCCTCCATCGAAAATGCAGCCACCGTAGCCGGGATTTGATCCCGCGACATGCGGGTCATTAGCCGAGTACCTTAGCCACTATAGACCACCACGGCGTGGCCAGTTATAGCTGATTGCCACTTTCATTCGCTCGCATGGTTTAACATCGCTTCGAGGAAATGCGGATAACGAGATGACTTTTGGTTAACACTGCGACTGCAAAACGCTGTCTGAGCTCGAGATGCAGTATCACTTTGCAGGCTGGCTTAATTTCTACCATAAACAAATAGGCAGTGCCTGCTTCAGATAGCAAACTTGTGACGGCTCCTTCCCTTCGTGTCGTATGGCTGTCGTGGTATTTGTCGCCTCTATTTGTGATTGAGTTCATATCAATGCACGCATTTGCTCATTAACAATTAGGCGAGCAACAGAGAGAATGGGAATGATGCTGCGGTATGATGATGTCGATTAGTTTCCTACCCGGCAAGCGTGGGCTTCTTTCAGTATACCAATTGTGTGCTGCCTTAGCGCAGTTGCCAGCGGATGCCTTATGCGTGCTCTCGCGTCGTTTATTCTGGCGCGAAATACATTACGGGCATCAGTGTTATTTTTCTCGCACGTGCCCGAACAAGGCTCCAGCGTAGAATTATGGATTAAGGTCGAAAGTCTGGAAGCTTAGCTGTACAGCAAACATGCCTGCCGGCGCCAGACGCCGTGACATTGGGATTATCACCACTTCTCATTACCGGGCCGAAGGCAAACAGAATGCGCATTACTTTGGCCACGAAGAATCAAGCTCTGGGCGCCGCGATCGAGGCAACAAACAAAATGACATCTGCAGATCAGCGCTTGCTTGCGCAAAGGCGGAAAAAGTAATCTGTAATTGGAGATTATCGTCGACATATTTTTATTGCTCTATCGTCTACGTCTTGTACCATTAAGCCAAGCCCTGCCTTGCTCGTAAAGCTGCGGCGAGGGTGCGTAACAAAATGTCAAAGTTTTGCGGGCTCTGAAACGCATCGTCTATGTAGACAAAGTATCCAGGAAAGGCTCACGTGATTGCCAGACCTGTGACAATGCGCGTTACAAGTTGCTAGAGTTACTGCTACCATAAGGTAGCATAGATGTGCGCATGTACGCCTAGCAATCACAGCTATGCGGTGAAGCCGCACTTCGTTTTTGCAGGTGGCGTGCGCAGCATATTGACATAGTGACGAGCTAGTCGACTGCAGCCACTTCTTGAGAAAATAGAAAATTCGGGCCGGGAATCAGCTTCTTCGCCATGCAATGCTGCTAGCAACGTATGGAAGACAAGCAATTTTGTTGCGTGGAAAGGTAGCAAATATACAGGGTGCCCCAGGTAACTTCAGTCACAGTTTAAAAATATGCCGGCACACGCGATTACGACGCCACCAAACGCATGTGGCTCACCGTTGCCCGCAGTTAGACTATTTTTCTGTATTTTCAAATATTGTTTAGTTAGATATGTTTAATTAACTAACTTTTCATGAAACGAAGATAGATACAAAATTTCAATAAGAAAGTTGTAGATCGGTTTGTAAAACATCCGATTACACAGTTTTTAACTTTAAATCTGGTACGTATTTGTGTGTTTTTTTTTTTGCTAATTACGAGTGCCCGCGAAATACGAAAAATACCAAGTGACAAACCCGCTCGTGCGCCAGTGCGCGTAATGGTTCTGGTGCCCCCTTACGTTCCGCGTACGAGCGACCATATCATTTGCCCCATTGTGCTGCCTCAGCAGGGCCGCAACGATGGTGGCGGCTTTACGATGAACACGTTTTGCTATCGGCCACAAAAACGATAACCGCTGTGACTGCTTATCGCTGTCATGAACCGGTGCGAGGGAAGCATGTCGTTCGTACTCGGAACGTTAGGCAGCACTAGAATCATCGTGCGCACTGACGCGCGAGCGGGTTTGTCACGTGTTTTTTTTTTTTTTTCATTTCGCGGGCAATTGTAATTAGCAGAAAAGCACTAATACTTAACGGATATAAAGTTCAAAACTATCTATATGGACGTTTTGTAAAGAGATCTACAACTTTCTCATTGAAATTTTTTATCCATCTTCGTTACTTCAAAAGTTAGTTAATTAAAGAGATCTAATAAAAACTATTTTAAAACACAAATAAATATCTGACTAACTAAAGGCAACGGTCAGCAACAAGCATTCGGTTGCGTCATCATTGCGTGTGTCGTTGTATTTTTAAACTCTGGCTAAATATAGCTGGGACACCCTGTATAAACTCTATCGGTTTTCACTGCTTTAAAAATTAGGGGACCCTAAAGCTTCGCCTTTAGTAGTTGAACGCAATAGCGACATTCTGTTCGTAGTGCGTACTTCAAACACTTAGTGAATGATTTTTTTTTTTAATTCGCTATGCACCCACTACGTGGCCTCAAGGAAATAGACCCAGTATCATGTGTGCCTTTTGTAGTGGGGTACCGGCTTTAAACCACTGAGCCATTAGGATAATCACATATTCTGATGCCCGTTGGCAATGGACGCTTTAACCGCGCATTAATAATGCAATATTTCATGTTGCAGCGTGAAGCATGCATGCAGGACGCATGTGTTTGTGAAGCATGAAAGCTACTTTCACCGCATTTCCAAGCAGAGAAAGTTCTTTTCACTTTTTTTTTTCACAAGCAGAGGCGTGGCCGTGCTGTAGAACATCCGTTTGCCACGTAAACAACCCGGGTTCGATAATTACTCGAACACAAACAACCCTGGTTCGGTCCTCACTGTGTTGGTAGTTTTTTTTATCATTTATTTATTTTATTTGCATCGTTCTCTGTTTTTCGGTCTCGCTTACGATGGTGATTTTTCGCTCACAACCGACGAAGCTCACGCCGACTCTATAATTTCTGCGAAACGACCTTTTTAACGCTATCGCGTTAGAACCGTGTCCCTCCGCCGAGCTCGTTGCTTTCTGGGACTCAATGAAAAAAGAGCACGGTTCTGCGAACGGCTGTTCAACGACACATTGAGCGCAGACTTTCTCGATCCGCACGCAGTTGTCCACTACAAGAGAGATGTTTGCAGTCATTACCATCCCTCTTCAAGCGCAAACCGATTACGCCACCTGTTGCGCCATCCCGAATCTTAAATTGCTCAAGCCTAATCATCTGTATTTCACTTTTATTAGTAGTGCCAACTGCAAACAACTAGTTTTGGGAGAACAAGCGTCTACGTTTTGCACGACTCCGCACGCACCAGGCGTTGTTGTTTTCAAACACAGCTGCTGCACTGCGACGCGTCGTTTCAGCAAAGGTCGGCAGCGGTCAAAGTGAAGGGCCTCGGCACCCCGTCCCGCGGCCGAGCGCAGCCCGGAAGGGAACCCTTCGGCAGCGGAGAAGAGAGCTGCGGGCCGCCTTCACATGCCATCCTCCCGTTTGGCCTCCCGTTTCGCTTGGTGTCTTGACGCGTTGTTTTGCTTCTTGGCAGAGTCCATACTGGTCGCCATAGCAACCAAACTGTCGATGTGGGCGCTTCATTTCCTCCCCCTTCTCTTCTCGTTTTTTTTTTTTTTTATTCTTCTGTCGGAAGTCGCAGGCAGACGACGGAAAGACCGAAAAACAAATCGATAATTTCCGGTACTTTACTTTCGTTGCTTTTCTCGCATTGACATCTGACTTGGTTCTCTTTTTGTAGGCCTAGCAGGCACATTCAGCCACGCCGCTCTTCTCCTTCGACCATCTTTTACGCCGCCAGCGTCGAGAACTAACCGAACTGTGGCAGAAATGCAGTGCTCATTAAGGCGAACTCTCCATTCAGGCGACGCAAGCTCCGCGTATCGAGTAGTGGCCCTCTCGTCCTCCGGGAGCTGCCGTTGCCTGCCTTACCTGCACGGAAGAAGAAAAAAAAAAGCGCTCTCCCCCAACCGCCACTTCCTCGTGTCTCGCCTACACCTTGTCCGGAGTGCTGCGTAACCTCCTTCCCCCTCACCACATCCTCTATCGACGCACAGGTTCTCGGTTATCTGGCCGGCTTTCCTCCGCCGAGATATACGTCGCTCGTCACGCCCGAAAATTATAAATTTGCTTGTGTTTCAAATGTAACTGATTACGCTTTTCTTCACCTGGCCCCGAGTTTCAGCTTAACTGTTTTGTTTGGAGCGTGTAGTTGTTACCGTGTGAAACGAAAAATCTGAAGCACACATAATTAATCTACGCTTACCGTATTGGTATCAGGTGCATCTAAGTACTTACGCCCTAACACACGGCTGCACGCGCGCACATGCACATAAACAAACAGAGAAATGGTACGGTCGTATACGGTCAGTTTTCTAACGTTGCCTTCAGTGCCTTCGCACTGTTAATCAGCTTGCCTTCTCGCTCAGTTTATATTTGTCTTCAGCAGATTAGAAGAATAATTTTGTTCTCCACTGTTCTTACAAATGCACAAACGATAGACATCACGTTAAAAGGTGGCAGAGGGAGTTAGAAAACACGCAGGAGTAGCCCACATTCCAGCTTGCATCAAGGGATGAAAAAAATTCAACATCTGCTCGGAGTAGATGATGGGAGGTGGGCGAAGCTTCGGGGGTTTTTCGGTGATACTGTGAATTCTCCGAGGAGCAGCATCCGGGTCGGCCCAGCGCCGCGCGTGCTTTGCCGCTGCTTCCTGCTGTCACGTCCTGGGGTCCACTTCTCGCTGAGCCAGTTTCGCAGCAGCGTCCTTGGCGCGCACCGTCTCGGCATCGGCCCGGCGCCGCGCTCGCTTGGGGGCAGCCTCTTGTGCCACCAAGTGCAATCCGACACGTACGGCAACGATCCAGGAGAATGAGAGATAACGGGTGTTCCGGCGCAGCCCCACGCAGCCCGCGCAGCAGCCAATCGTAGAGCAGCGGCACCTCCAACGCCATCTAGTATTCATTCACCCAACTACCACATTGCACACACCTGCATATGACAGTGCCATCTTGAATACTAGACGAGAAATGGCGATGATGACACAGAATGCGCACAGTGCCATCTAATACATCATCCCCCGACTGCAGTTTGCATGCATCTCTATGGGACCGCCTCATCTATTGTATGACAAGGGAGACGCTAGTAAGTACGCCGGAGAGACGAGGGATCGCCCTAGACGAAGCTTCGCCCCAGAAAATGTGCATCTGCTCAGCTCCAGCAGTGCAATGACATGGAATCAAATCCCGCAGGACAGGGAAAATTGGACATCATTGGGAGAGACGTTCATCCTGCGGCGGGCATAACACAGGCTGTGGGTACTGTACATAATAAGGATTATGATGATGATGATTTATTTACTCGGTTCGGTGCTTGAAGGGGAGGCCAATACGTGCCTACTTTGTCGCATGATCTTTTAAGAAGGTTGCAGGCACATATGAATTGCCTCTGGATTTTTGTGCACCCAATAAGCTGCAAAGTTATCATCATCACCATCAGTCTGACTACGTCCACTGCAGGACAAAGGCCTCTTCCCTCTTCCGCCAATCAACTCGGTCCTGTGCAAAGTATTTGCCCCCAAATCAGCGCTAAACGTAAACGAGTATGCAGCATCCAGCATGCAAAACATTTCGTTTAATGCTCTGTTAGCGTTGTTTATTATACTTTATTCCCATGTCTTGTGGGATATTGTGCATCGGCAAGTCCGAAAGATGCATCAGTGGATAACTTAGGGAGCATGAACTGATTAAAAAAGTAAATGAGCAAAAGTGTGCTCATTTAGTCGCGCACATCTCTGCACGCGGTTGTCAGTCGATTTTCCGTTGTAACAAGATAATGGACGACAGGAATGGCTGTTCGTATCAGCGTGATTTTGAAACGTTTCTTTTTCAGGAAGCGAGGCTTTGATTTTTTGCATGCTTCCGAACATCAATTTCTGCAAAGCTCTGATATGCGTGGCTGCCTCTTCAATCCGATATACTGCAGCAACTACCTCATATTCTTTTATATTATTTTATGCCAATGCAATGTTGCAACGCAATTTAAACTCATTCAGTGCGACAGGCACTGTGAGTTCTTAGTACCGCCAGTCCATTGCCTGCTTTCTTTTCCCGTTGACATGTTTTTTTCTATCTATTTCTTTCGCCATATTCTTTAGTGTTCATAGGATTCATTTTCTCTAACGTGTGATATCATCCGAGATATTCATGCATGTTTTGCAAACACTGACGTCTAACTGACTTTGTTATTGCGTACGTGTGTTTGCAACAGAGTTTTACGGAGCCCCCATTTAATTGGCCATGGCAAACTCTTATTGTATCAGTTATATAGCGCTAAGGCGGCAAGAATTTCACAAAAAGTGATACAGGCTAGGTTCGCTGTTTCACAACTTATTTTTCGGAGATTACCTCTGCAAAATGTTAATAGTGAATATATTTGTATATGACAGCACTGACCTTTTTTTTTCGCCGTTCTATCCGCGTACATTCATAACCATATCATATGTACGTAGTCAGATGATGATAATATGGGGGTTTAACGTCTCAAAACCAACGTATGATTATGAGAGATGCCATAGTGGGGCACTCTGGAAATTTCGACCAGCTAGGTTTCCGTAACGTTCACTCACATATAAGCACGCGGGGCTACAGCATTTTCCCTTCCGTACAAAATGCAGCCGGCATAGCCAGGATTTCATCCCGTGACCTGAGTTTCAGGAGCCGAGTACCTTAGGCGCTATAGACCACCGTGGCGGGGCTAGTGCGTGTTACGAAAAGTGATGGGCGTGGTTGACTGCCATGCAGTACTGTACATTTGTAAAAAAAGGTGTTCATGGCAAAAATATTTACCTACTGCACTCAGGGGAAATCTTGGTAAGAGCAAACGGTAAAGCTTTCTACAACGGGAATTCGGAGAAGGAGCGCTGTAGCGGCGAAATGGTAAACCAAAAATTGAGTCCAATTTCTTTGCGGACGTGCATGTGTTGGAGCCTTGGTAGTATGTTTAGTAGCTAAAGCGCTCGTCCATCTTGACACTTTTTTTTTCTACAGTGACACAGAAAGACAAATGCCAGCAAAGAAGGTTGGGAAGAACATTTGGCACACCACACTCCCCAGACCTACAAAAACAACAATACAGTTCACTGCGAAAAAAAGCAAATTGTAAATGTGGCTATAGTAGCTTCTGCGTCCCTCGGCATTTCTATAATTATTAGCAGAAAAATTGGATTCAAATGTAAATGCGGATTCGAATGTAACTAAGACGTTTTCTGTCTATGCAAACTTACACTCCACGTTATTACATCGGCTGACTTTATTAAAGAGCAAGTTTGTATATATGTTGGTTTTCAGTGAACTTTTTCGGCTCTTGTTTTTCGTTTGTTCAGCCCTTCGTCGTAACTGGAACTTTATGCGAAAGTTCCAAAGCGGACCATGCGTCAAATATACGCAAACCTGCACCCGCATCACGTGCACCAACAACTTGCTTTCGAAAACAGTCGATAAGTTCTCACTTGCCCCAGTGTACTCCTGTCAGATGACAGCAAGTTGACTTGGTTGTAGTACCACATTCAAAAGCTTGAACGAGATCTCCGCGAGCACATCCGGGACATCGTCAGCAATGAAAGAGCCCCTAAAGACGTGCTATATTTTCTGCACGCAGTATTAAGCTAATAATGTGGAGCCTTCAGGGATCGCTTGAGAATGGAGAATTTTACGTTAACACCTCAAAGAAACATTCACAAGGCTTTTCACCGGTTCCCCCACGTCCTTGTGCGCCACCAGTCTTTATTAACATACTATTTCAATTGCTTATACGACACTGATTGTACAATACACTATTAAAGACTCTCACACATAAAAAAGCAAAGTCTCCTTTGTTCCTGCAAGGTTTCTGATTGGTCGCTTTTTTTTTTTGTTTCGGTGATTGCCTAAAAATACGCGGAGGCTTCCGAACCACCAGTGCGTAGATGTTTCGTGCTGCCTCGTTAGAGATCTCCCTGGACCTTAAACAGTGCATTAAGCGAAAGTAAAAAACTTGACGCTTGTCACGCGCCTACGTGGAACGTAACACTAAGGAGGAGGAGGAAGGGAAGAAATGAAAGGCAGGGAGGTCAACCATACGCGCGCACGGTTTGCTAACCTGCACTGGGGGGAATTAACGAGAGAATTGAACGAAAGAAAGAAGAGGGAAGAGCGGCCCGTAAGGGTACATGTGCGCCTGTCCATCGCACGCCTACAAGTGGTTGCTTGATCCAGTCGATCTTTAAAAAAAAAATTAGCAATGCTCACGTCGCTTAACTGGCCTACGATGCGTCGAGCCACAATCCAGAGAAATATGTAAAGGACAGGTTTCCCCTCGTTGTTGAAGAAAGCACTACGCCTTGTGGCAGTCAACGAATGCAGCTGACGGCGAAAAACTGTCTGAGCGAACGTGTCCCGACGGGAATGCATCTGCGAGACCCACTTGATCGGATGCAAGAAGTAACGATAGTCGGTTTTACACTCTCAATATTAGGCTAAGAATATCAATCTAGACTTAATACAAGTGACAGCTATCTAGCACTTGCCTTATACTGTCTGCAATTCTTACACATCCAAATCCATGTGCTTGTTTATCCAGGAGCGCCGTTTGCGCAACTATGAGAACACGAAAAGCAAGAATAGTGTCAGTGCCGGACGTTGTGCTTCAGTGAGGATTTCATGGAAGCCACAGGGGCCGTCGCGTTGTGTGGAGTGCAGCGGCCCTTCCTAGAAGGGCGTAAAAATGTCGGCTGACGCAATATATGCGCTTAGAGGCGCGCGCTCGCGGCTCTAAGCGCCGAGCACATAATGGCGCCCGCGGAAGAACCATCCTTCCCCAGCCTAACACGGGGGTATTTTGGCCGTATCCAGCTCTGGAGGGTCCATCGTTTCTGAGGAAGAGGAATAAACGGGAAGAGGGCTTGCGCCCTTCGTGCTGGCAGGCAAATCCCGAGGATTGCGCGGCTTTCCTTCGCCGCCGCACGAATCCCTCGACAGATCGGCGGATCCCGCCTCGCGGCCAAATCTCCACTTGCGAACACCGTCTCCGCTCAGGGCGAAGAAATCGGGGGCTATCTTTTTCAACCTACGCTATTCGCAGTTCTGCTTACCTTTGTTTCGTTTCTTTTAAATGTGAAGCATTTCTTAGCGAACTTCGGTGAGATTGAGCGTATCTATCTATCTATCTATCTATCTATCTATCTATCTATCTATCTATCTATCTATCTATCTATCTATCTATCTATCTATCTGTCTGTCTGTCTGTCTGTCTGTCTGTCTGTCTGTCTGTCCGTCCATCTGTCTGTCTGTCCGTCTGTCCATCCATCTGTCTGTCCGTCCGTCCGTCCGTCCATCTGTCTGTCTGTCTGTCTGTCTGTCTGTCTGTCTGTCTGTCTGTCTGTCTGTCTGTCTGTCTGTCTGTCTGTCTCTGAAATCCCGTCGCGTACGTCGTGAAACCATTTCCTCGTGACACGAGAGGCACATACCTGGACACCATGCGCCGCTATATGCGGGTATGCACCCCAGGTGTTGGACAAAGTTTACATCTACCCATGAAGGGCGAGAACAGACATTCGTAATTTTAGGACATTTAGATCTCCTGGCCGTTCCGATAATGGGATCGATACCAAAATTGTTAGAGCATAACATGACTGTATGACAAGAATATGTGACTAGTCATACCATGAAAATCATGACATGTAAGTCATGAATGTCATGATTTGCCTTTCCCGGCCTTGCTGCTCTGGCGGTGGTTTTGTTCACATGACATACTGCAAAACTGGTAAGGTATGACATGACTGCATGGTGAACATAAGTGACAGGCCCTATCGTGGAAATCATGACACGCGTGTCATGTAAAACATGACTACACTTGACAAGCTTACGGTGCGCTTGCGGTCGTTTCACTAGCTTCACATATACCAAATTCAGTATTACGGGACGTGAATGGAAAATGAAGGTATAACTGCAGTAATGCAAACATGATGATCATGACGTGCGTGTCGTGTAAGAACATGACTACGTTCTACGCTCATGATGCGCTCGCAGCAGTTTGGCTTACGTCACATATACCAAATTTGGCATTACGTGACACGAATGGATGACGATGGCATGCGACTGATACAAACATGATAATTATGACATGCGTTCCATGTAAAACATGACTACATGCTACGCTCAAAGCGCACTCACGACTGTTCAGCTAGCTCCGCATATACTAAATTTAGTATCACATGACGTGAATAAATGGCGAAGGTAAATGACACGTTGAAACATGATAATGCATGATGACATGCGTGTCATGTAAAACGAGACTACATGCTATGCTCATAGCGTGCTCGCGACCGTTTCGCTAGCTCCACATATATACCGAATTTAGTATGACGTGACGTGAATAGACGAGGAAGTTTAATGACACGTAGAAACCTGATAATCATGGCATGGAAGTCATGTGCGGCATCATTTACTTCTGCCTCGTAACGTTGCGCTGATCCTAAAGTGATTGATTGATATATGGGGTTTAACATCCCAAAACCACCATATGGTTATGAGAGACGCCGTATTGGAGGGCTCCGGAAATTTCGACCTCCTGGGGTTCTTTAACGTGCGCCGAAATCTGAGCACACGGGCCTACAACATTTCCACCTCCATCGGAAATGCAGCCGCCGCAGCCGGGATTCGAACCCGCGACCTGCGGGTCAGCAGCCGAGTACCTTAGCCACTAGACCACCGCGGCGGGGCATATATATATATTGACGCGTGTGTACTGGTGGACCAAAACGACGATAAGGGGATTTGGCGAGCACCAGGTAGTGCAGCTCTGGCTTATTGAAGATAAAGAAGGCGATCTTGCTGTTCGGCTGCTGAGAGTCGCTGTGTCAACGTTTATCTGCCTTTGGTTCGCGCTGTACTGCGACAATATATATATATATATATATATATATATATATATATATATATATATATATGTATATATATATATATATATATATATATATATATATATATATATATATATATATATATATATATATATATATATATATATATATATATATATATTTGGTATTTCTTGAAAGTCTTCCCCGGTCGAGTTATAAATCACCAGAAGAAGCGAACGAGCAAACGAAAAACGATGCTTTATTGCCAACGTTACGGCCGGGGACCGGCCTTCGTCAGGGCATACGTGTCCTCACGTATGCCCTGACGTATGCCCTGACGAAGCCCTGACGAAGGCCGGTCCCCGGCCGTAACGTTGGCAATAAAGCATCGTTTTTCGTTTGCTCGTTCGCTTCTTCTGGTGATTTATATATATATATATATATATATATATATATATATATATATATATATATATATATATATATATATATATATATATATATATATATATATATATATATATATATATATATATATATGGCACAACGGGATCGTTGTCAACAAGGATAAATATATTTATTTCCCAACAGTTTCGGGAGGGGTCCTCCCTTCATCAGGGGATGAGTATATATATATATATATATATATATATATATATATATATATATATATATATATATATATATATATATATATATATATATCTATATATATATATATATATATATATATATATATTGGCCCTTGCTGCTTCCCTGGTGGCACCAGGCCAGGGAAGCAGCAAGGGCCAATATCTGCATGAGCTGAGGAGGTCATCCATCGTCATGGGTGAAGAAGGAGTCCCTCTTCTTAACTGATGCAGATTAATACACGCTTATTTTTCCTCCCTTTCTTCATATGTACATGTACACTTTTCAGCCTGGGTGGCCCCCCGTTAAGAATGCAATGGGAGACTGGGTGACACTATTTGATATTAAACTTGCTAATGAGTGACTCCATATGCTCAAGTTGGACAACGTATCGTGTGCGCGCATTATGGGAGCTCCTGAGCTTAGAAATATCCATTAAACAATCATGTAGTCGAAAGGTCACCATAGCGCTATAGAGAGTATAGTTCACTCGTTCATAACCATCCCAGATAGAGGTCGGGCTATATATTCGCTAACAATGACTATTCCCTCTGCGGTCGCTTGCAATCGTGAGCGACGGGGAGTGATCGCTAGAGTGGGCAGACATCGAACGTGCAGCCAATGCTAACGTCTTGCGTAGGTGGTAGTTGTCTCTCCGATGACGTTTACGTGACGGGCACAACACTTTCTTGTTGGGGGCTGACCCGACTGTGAAACCAAACAACGTGCGTGGCGTGGGCAACGCTTTGTCTCGATATGGTCACTAAGGCCCGATCGAGGAAAAAAAAAGGGGGGGGGGGGACCTTGAACGAGAAAGACTTAGGGGCCTACTCGCGGAGGACAATGAATCGTTTCACTTTGCTCTTGCACTGTGCGTCGACGCGAACGACGGCTTCCGTGGCAACCCTCGCGTCGTGACGAAGGCGACCGGAACACGTGCGTGTATGAACCGGGCTCGAGTTCTAATGCAACAACGCAAATAGACGGAAGAGAGGAGGAAAAAAAAGAAACGTGTCAATATACAAAGAAGGGGGGAGGAAGTGCCATTAAATGTGGCGGCGTGCCACGCCTAAATATATACGCACACCGACGACTCGGCTCGAGAAGCGACGACCGCGTGGCGATCGCACGACCTGTCGTTTGGCGAAGCGAAAGACCCTAATTACTTCCCCTCATGTGGTGTTTTGAAAGGACTAGACTCCGGGTTACGCAGTGGCACCCTGCACGAGCAACAAGGGCCGCCCACCGACGAACGACCAGTTGTCGTACGACGACTCCAAACATCGGCGAGCCACCGAACTCTCCTGGTGTTATCGTGACCCTCCCCCATCTTCTTGGGGTCGCTTCAAGTCCACCCCTATCTCGGGTACACTGCGCTGTCCCCGGGTAGTTCGGTGCGGCGAGCATGACTTCACCAGGGCGTGGCGTAACAGGTCAGCACTCCGGCCAGAAGAATCGTGGGCGCCGGGGCGATCGACCGGGGCGTGCTTCGCTGCCTCGCGCAGCTGCGTTCTGCAGTAACGGGCCTCTGAAGGGAGGCCGCTTCTCGTCGGGATCGAGTGGCTCAGGCCACGGTCGCGTATCGGGAGCAAAAGGAGGTGGCGTGTGCGCAGCAATATACCCCACCCCTCACCCTTTTCCAGTTCGCGCTCTCCTCTTTGAAATGCTGAGTTGTCTGCTTCGCAGCTGCTGGCAGACCGGGCCCGCCTTTGCCGCCGCTAAATTTACTTTATCGACGTAGACGCCAGTCAGGTGAGGAGGGGGGGGGGGGGGGGTTGTGGATGAGAAAAGAAGGGTGGCAAAGGTTGACTTGCCGCCCTCCTTCTCTTTCTTCTGATAGGCGCAATTGTTCTAGCTCTCGCCACAGTGGCTCGAAATGAAGCCCTCCTTTTTTTTTTCTTTCTCGCTGCTGTCAAGACTGATTCCAGCGATGAAGACGCGCGCGCAACTTGGCTGCGAAATTTAGCGCATGAGGAGCGATCAGACGGCGGGTACGACGAGCGGAGAAATGAAAACTGATAGCAGCTCCGCAATAAAGGGCCGGAGATAGCGCCATTCGTTGGCGGTTCTCCATGAATAGTACCCCCCTTTGTGCTTTTAGCAGTCATCTACAACCGCTAAATGTGAATGGGCACGCTTCCACGGGTAATTGCTATATGAAAAACGACGTTTCATTTTTTTTTTTTCAGTTGCCGGAAGACAAATGCCTTTCTCCTGTCTGATGATAAAGGCCCCGAATTACGACAGCCGCTTTTTGAAGGGCAACAACGCAGGACTTATAAAACGCGACATCACAAGTGGAAACTGAAAATAAATACGTCACTGTGCATGCTTGGCCATACTGCTACTATATGTACTTCATCAGCTCAAATTTTCAGAAGAAATGAAGTGTATTGAAAGATGTTTTCCCCGTAGTAACAACTCTCAGACATTTGCCAATTAGGGATACAATTTAAAGGGCCCCTAAACCACACTGAGTTGAAATTCAAGGCTGTAGTTTCTCGCATTCACCACCCTTCCTACAAGCACTATCTCCTCCTCACCACTTGATTCTTCATAAAACACGTGGAATAACAGTACTAAGCTGGAGGCGAAAATGCTGTAGGCCGGTGTGCTCCTATGTTGGTGCACGTTAAAGAACCACAGGTGGTTGAAATTCCTGGAGCCCTGCACTACGGTGTCCCTCATAATCGTATGGTGGTTTCGGGACGTTAAACCGCAAAGACCGCAAAATAATATTAGTCCGACATTACTAAACGTTGAACCAGTCCGGATTTTGCTCTTTTCGACTACACGCTGCTACTTCCGCCTGCGCAGTCGCAAACGCAGAAGACAAGGCGAAATCCGTTTATCGCGCATGATAGTCATGCGAGACAAGGCAGAATGTGCACGCGACTGCATGGCACATGTACGTTAATGGAAAATTTACAACAGATACCTCTCGTATCTCTCGACCAATGGAGAGGTTTTTTCATCCTGATGTCGCGTGGACAAACTGCTGGCATCACGAGATGTGCCGCGAAGACGGGAAACGCTGGAAGAGAATAACACGCTCCTTCGTATTTTCGGGGGTTGTTTAGTAAAATACTTGGCACGGAAATACCAACTGCGAAACTATTCTGGTGTATTTCACTAATCCACGTTTTTTTTTTTTCTTCACTCTGTTGATGATGAATGGGCTTTGCTTCATGGTGGAAAATTTGCGCACACCACGCGGGGAGGGAACGAAAAAGTGCTGATGGACAAAGACTACCTCAGACCATCAACCGACTTTTCTTTTCCACAAACAAAAGCACAGCACATATATGCATTCCCGATAACACGTGATAACCACTGCTTATGAGCAACAGGGCCACGCATATCCCTCAACACAAAAACGACAAAACAGTTAACACATGGAATGCGCTATCACATCGTGTTTAGGAAGTTAATTTGTTCATTCAACGCAGTGAACGGATAACTAACAAAGGCGTCTTAAAGTTTAGAGATATGCCAAGCGTGTACCATTTAATGTCTGTTTTCGTTGTCTTCGTGTGGTAGGCCGACATTGTGCATTGTGTACTGTGCAGCCTAACCAGGCAGCCTGCCTTTCCGTCACATGGACTTTGCGTACTATTTTTCTTACTCCACCCCCACCCCCCAAGTTACTCCCTGGGGGGGGGGGGGGGGGTATTTGATATGTTACAAGGTATTTATAGTTGCTTCTCTAAGTATTTTTTCCTTATTAATTTCTGGCATAGTCACTGCCACAAGGACAGAATATTTCTTGTCTTTTTTTTTTCAACGTTCAACACAGATTGCTCAAGCCCACATTCGTAAGCCTCACGTCATGTCACCATGCGCGTAGGTATACACATTCTTCTCGAAGGGGGGCGGGAGGCGGGGAAGGGGGCACCACTTTGATTTGAACTGGAGTCCAGGCAGGCAGATGTCGTTGAGTGTCATTTCGTGCTTTCCATGAAAAAAAAATGGGAGGGTAGCACACTGAGGTACGGGCCCAGTGTGTCACTTCCTATAGCTATGCCAATGCTTACAGCAGTCAACATTGACGCGCATGTGACGCTGCTGCATGTGACCCCTTTAGAGAGACAGAAAATTCGTACCTTGCATGGGAATCGGTACCTTGCATGGGAATCGATGTTATGCGAAGCAGGCGGATGGAATGTTAATGTGTTCTTTTTTTAGCCAGACATAGAAGAGTGCAAGAATCATCATGAGCCCGACGTTATGAAGTGGTGCTAAATATATGTACAAATCCACTCACACACATACATTAAACATCTGCATAAGTTTTACATTAGCAGTTCTTTGGAGTTGTGTAACGATGCAAACAGCAACATGGATATTAGCAGCACCAGAATCGGTAAGCGGACATGAAGCGCTGGTGTTTGCACAGTTGTGCGCCAGGATGGTAGCCATCAACACTGCTACACAAATTAACTTCAGCGGATTGCGCCTAACTACAATATAAGTTAAACCGACAAGACGGCAGTATCATAGGAGTGCATGGTCATGTTTATAAAATTGGGTAGCCAGTACTGCAACCACTATTGATGTTACACAAACGTTATGGTCTATTTGAAAAGTAAATCCGAGGCGTGGCGTGGCTCTGTGGTGGAATACCCTTAAATTCCTGCTGGGACACTGATATTTATTGTTTGCATTCGTTTGGAAAATGCTGCCTATGGCAGCTTTTTCTTAACGATCAAGCGTTAAAGTTACCCAGGCGCATTCTCGCCATCCCTGGTTAGGTATAAAAGGTCTATCACCTGTGGCAAATACTCGCATACCAGTGGCACGTATATAGCTATACCGTCGCATATGTGCCACTCTGTTTTGGAAAGTATTTGACGACGCACGCAAGGAGATTGTGTGACCTCACTAATGTCATGACCAGTGAGGCATATTCGTCAAACCACCCTCCCGTACTGATTTTGGTGTACCCCAAGTTAAGGGGGTGATCATGAGAGCACCCGGACGTAGGCGGCTAGATAGATAGAAAATTTGACAGATTCCACGATACTTGGAAATCGACGTAATGCAAAGAGAGTGTAGGGAAGGTGACCATGTTGCAATTTCTAATTGAGCGACACGTTATGAAATGACGTTAAATATATGTGCAAATGTTGCACGCACAGACAAATGTTGAATAGTTGCCGATGTTTGTATAACCAGTTGTGTGCACTTGCGCAACGGAACCAACAAGAACATGAGTATTAGCAACACCTGAAGCGATAAGTTGATATGAAGCACTGGTGCTTGTGACGATGGCAGTCCTGGACAGTACTGCATAAATCAACTGCAGTGAATGTCACCTAAATACAACTGACGTTCGCCCGACGTGATGGCTGTATGATAGGAGTACATATGTAATGTTTATAAAATTAGATAGCCAGTACTGCAACCACAATTGACGTTTCACGATCAGTAGGGTCTACTTGAAAAGTAATTGCAAGACATGATGTGGCTGTGTGGTAGAATACTTAGTTACCACGCAGAGTGCTCTGGTCCGATTTCTGCTGGGACCCTTACATTTATTCAATGAATTCGTCGGATCAACGCTGCCCATGTCAGTTTTTTCGTAACGCCCACACGTTAAAATTACCCGTGTGTGTTCTCGCCATTTCTGAGTAGATACTAAGTGTCAATCACCTGTGGCACACACCCGAATGCCAGTGGCACATACCTGAAGGTTGGTATGTGCCAATGTCTGGCGCGAACTGTTTGACGACGTACGCGACGGGATATTGTGAGTCTTGACCAGCGCGTCAAATTCGTCAAACCAACCTCCCATGTTAATTTTGATTCACGCCAAGTTAAGGGGGTGATCACGAGAGCATCCAGACGTAGGCGTCTAAATAGATAGATAGATAGATAGATAGATAGATAGATAGATAGATAGATAGATAGATAGATAGATAGATAGATAGATAGATAGATAGATAGATAGATAGATAGATAGATAGATAGATAGATAGATAGACAGACAGACAGACAGACAGACAGACAGACAGGACAGACAGACAGACAGACAGACAGACAGACAGACAGACAGACAGACAGACAGACAGACAGACAGACAGACAGACAGACAGACAGATAGATAGATAGATAGATAGATAGATAGATAGATAGATAGATAGATAGATAGATAGATAGATAGATAGATAGATAGATAGATAGATAGATAGATAGATAGATAGATAGATAGATAGATAGATAGATAGATAGATAGATAGATAGATAGATAGATAGATAGATAGATAGATAGATAGATAGATAGATAGATAGATAGATAGATAGATAGATAGATAGATAGATAGATAGATAGACGCTCCCCGCCGCGGTGGTCTAGTGGCTAAGGTACTCGGCTGCTGACCCGCAGGTCGCGGGATCGAATCCCGGCTGCCGCGGCTGCATTTCCGGTGGAGGTGGAAATGCTGTAGGCCCGTGTGCTCAGATTTGGGTGCATGTTAAAGATCCTCAGGTGGCTGAAATTTTCGGAGCCCTCACCTACGGCGTATCTCATAATCATATGGTGGTTCTGGGACGTTAAAACCCCACATATCAGATAGATAGACGGCAGAAGTACATCCGGTACGCAATGTTTCGCATTTAAAGCTTGCTATTGCGGTCAAGTTAAGAACCCATTGGCTTCAGCATCAAAATGTAGACGAGCTCAACTACTAACAGGCTCGCTGCCGAACATCGATCACTTTATAAATGCTTATTCTATGTCCTCTGGTTTTCCCACGTTGTGTTACGTGTCTTTAGCAGCGTTGGTGATATGGACGAGTTCGTGCATAGTTCAGCGCCTGAGATTTTTTAGTTAAATTACGCGGCATTCATGCAAGATCGTCTGCATACTCACAGCCACGGGGTTTCGTCAAATCAGCATGGTATACGAAAGACGTGCCACCGTGTTCGTGTGTGTCATGGCAATTAGCAATGCATCAAAATTCCTTTATTTTATAACGCCTTTCTTAGACGTAAAAAGTTCGACGACTAGCCGTTACCAATGACTAGCCTACTCGTAGTGCGAGAGCGAAATTTTAAAAAATTAATATTTTTTAAAGAAGCGACATTTTTTTTCTTAGCGGATACTCCATACGCACTCTTTGTCCTGCACGGAAGTTTGCGAACGTCGGCGATACGGTTCTCGAAACGTTTAATGGTCTAACGCTCGTGTGGCCGCAACGATCAATATCACATCACCACGCACTGTACGCGTACTTGTAATTCGCAGAGGTTAATGGCACTGATCATCTACACGATAAATGTGCTAGGTTTTACTTTGTTCTGTAGCATTTTTTCCACCGTTATAGCAGACTGCGTTGCAGTGAAAAAAGACCATGGAAAACCGTAGTTTTTCTTTCTTTTCTTTTTTCTTTTTTCTCTTTTTCCTCATTTCTTTCTTTTTTTCACCCACACAGAAGAAGTACGCATTTGAAAGCTTGCGAAATTTTTTCTCCGCCAGCTTCTACAGATACACTTAGCTACAGTGGGTGCCCATTTAGACGAAATATCTGCAGTATACCCTCTCAGCAGCAGCAGAAACTCAGAAGAACTTTCATTGCAATGGCCACTGCTTAGTAACCGATTGTTATCCACAAAGCACGCGTATAATCTGTAGCTATTGTCAACAAAAGCGTGCGGTGAATGGCCTCCTTGTTGTTCGATATCAGGCAGCGTATGTGTTCGTTACGTTACGTAACCGCAGGC